>JZKD02S1917122.1:175597-195618 GCA_000966675.3 Picea glauca
ATTTCTTCATGCCAAGCAACCATGTCTCGGCATATTCCTCCTTCTTATGTTCTCCATCGAATGTTGGAGGCTTAATCTTGTTCATCTCTCCTTTCAATTCCTCCTTTCCAGATTTCTGATGTTTTCTGGTAGGGGATGGGCTTGAACTACTGTGTGTCTTACTGTCAGAATGCCTTTGGGAGCGACTAAGATGTCGGCTACCACTCCTCGACCTACTTCTTCTCCCATGGGTTCTGCGACTCTCCGTCTTACTTGAGTCTCTTCCTTTCTCGAGTTTCTTCTCTATTCTTTCCAGACTTTTCAGAAATTTTAAGTTTAATGCACTCTGTCAGTCCCTGAATTTCATAAGTTTTCGGCTATCATCTCGGCGAGCCTTGGCCTCTCTTTGCAATCCTTCAAGGATTTTCATTATGTGTTCTTCCTTATCCTTCTCCTTTCCATGCCCATTGGAGTTCGATCCTTCGACTCCTAAGTTAACATCCTTTCCTTCCCGTTCGTCTTCCATTTCAGGGGTAATCTACACTCTTCCCCACTCCATACTCAGCGTTGATTAACTGGAGTTCTGGCCTTCGTTGAATTCTGCACACGCACTGTGCAATTAAATTCGAAATTTTTCAGGCCATTAAACTTCAGGAACAATCCACGACATTTATAACTAATATGAACAAGAACGAAAGACATTTCAACTTCACAAAGTTTTCTAAGCTCTGTCTGGCTCTGCAATTTCTGGGGTTTCGGAACTTCGGAATCTCAGTCCACGAAGATCCGACGGTTAAATATATGAAACCCAAGTCACCCTTTTCGTAACTCGCGACATCGCGAGTTCGTGAGTCGAAAAATTTCGAATCATTCCTCTAAACGCCGATACCCGAGATGCAACAAGGGTATGGCTCTCTCCTCGCTAGGGTCTGCTACGCATGACCATAGTCTAGGTCTAAGTCTAAGTGTTAGCACTCTTCGCTACTCACACCTTCGTGAGTTGTGGCATCCAACCCTGACACCTCCCTTTCACGAAACCCCAAGGAGCGATGTTGACCTTTCTCCTCTCGTTCTCGCTACTTCGCGACTTCACGAGTTTCCATGTCAATCTCCTATGCCCTTATCTCGCGAGCTCTCGAAATCACGAGTTACTTTATTCTTCAGGCCCACAGAACAACTTTCATCCTTCACCCTCGTGGCACGTGTTACGTTCAGGAGGGTCCACGTCACTTTTAATGACGTCATCGGGTCCCACCACTCTTGCCTGTCTCCTCGACTCACTGGCACGTGGTACGCATTCATGCGTCCACTTCCAATCCAAGCATGGAGTCCAACGGTCGGATCCCCTCCTCAGATCAACGGCGTAGATCCTTTCGGCGTTTTGGGGTTTCCACCATGGAAAGTCCTGATACCTTGTTACCAGGACTCCCGATATCGCGATTCCTGATTTCCCGAAATGGGATATCTCACGACACGTGTCCTCCGTCTTTCGGACGGTCTAGATCTATTTTGGAGCATTCTCCCCTAGTCTCTAAGGTTTAACCTTCGGTCATATCCCGACAGATCCTACAGCTGATGGGTTTTCCAGCCGAGATCTTACAGCTCAGACGGTTCCTAACCAATTCAGAATTTCGCGTATTGCGATTTTCCAATCCCCTGTGCAATAGCCAAAGGCTTTAAACCTTGTGCACACTCTCCATATTTGACAGTTACAAGGGTTCGCCTTCCCTCCCGAACAGATCCTACGGTTCTAACACCATTGGTGCAGAGACCTGTCTCCCCGTGGCCATAGACCACACCAACTGCAGTTTCTTAACGCCACTATACCTCCTGAGCTTAATATCAACTCGTCAAGTGTTCCCTTGGCACTTCGGAACAAACCAAGGTCCAAAATTGGTCCTCCCGACTTAATTTCCCTTCTCATTTTCGGTCCAAAGACCGCTCCACTGGCCCATCTAGGCTCAGTGTCGAAACGTTGGCTCTGATACCAATTTGTAACACCCATTTCACTTAGCTACCCAGG
The DNA here is from genome assembly GCA_000966675.3 of Picea glauca. Taxonomy (NCBI): domain Eukaryota; kingdom Viridiplantae; phylum Streptophyta; class Pinopsida; order Pinales; family Pinaceae; genus Picea; species Picea glauca. The sequence continues at coordinate 177,600 of JZKD02S1917122.1, forward strand.
GTTACTATAACACTACTTGATAGATAACCCATAAAATCTGTAGCGCACCTTGGCTACCATGTAGGTGTTACTACGCGGAATAACACATTCTCATTCCTAGTTAATCACGTGCATTTACGCAATGAAATAAATTTAAGCTCAGAGTACTCATAAGAGACATTTTAACATAAATAATCCATGGCAAATACATTAATCCAAATGCACAGCAGAATGCATGATCATTTTAATACACAGAGATACAAAACATATTGATAAAATGTGATAAATCACAGTTAGACACTTATCTTGTAATAATGGTGGATCCACCAACCAAGTGAAGGCCTTCCACGAACCACCTAGCCTTAGACCACACTGCTCATCAAATTACCAGTGGATCACCCCCGAGCTGGGACTAAGCTCCACCCCCAAGGCAAGGAATCCTAGCTAGGCTGAGGTTACAGGGAAAACAACATTTAGGATCTGGAAGGATTCTCCCCAGGATGCCATCTTACGCCCACTACTACCAGACTCTCATTCCCCACATGCTTGTTCCACCCGGGAGTATACACCTTCACAAGCACAGTCCATCGGTGATAACCTCCCTCTCTGGGTCTCGGCAACAGGCTGGATTAGGAAGTCTCAGAGCTTGAAGCTGGTGCTGGACACTCTCTGGAAGAAACCTCTTCCAACAACATCCACCTCCCTCACTTAGAGAGAGGTCACACATAGGCTCAATCACCACCTGCACTGGACAACAATTCACGCGCAAACCATCTCTACATGATCACCACAGTCGACCAGGAATACAGACTCAGACCTCTCAAAACAAGCTCAGCAATGGCAGCTAGGTCTCACAGTGTTGATTTTCGGAATTTCTTGAGAAGCAATTTCCGCAGAGAATTACATAGACTCTCTCCACCCCGGCCGAATGGCCGTTTCCCATCCACCCTACCCAGGATAGACTCATGCTCTGGTGTCGGGAATGCGTGACAGAAAATCCATGCAAGGGTCAACGCAGGTTCGGACGGTTTAGAGGATGTACGTGGGTTTTTCTGCAAGAGTCCGACTCCCTCCCTTCTGGCAGTCCCTGAGTCCCCTGGAGGAGGAACCCCCAACACGACTCCTCTTGGCCTTTTATTGCATGCACCAGGGTTGACACTTTTCACCCACACGACTGCATGCGTTCCTGCAACGTGCATACCTCCCACTATTTGGAAATCACATGTCCTTCCAAAAAGGACTTAGGTTAAAACATATAATGCACATCTCTTTTGGAATAATATTAAAATATTATTACCAAGGCTTAAGCCCTCTAGGCTCAACACTTAGCCCCTTTTTCCCACCTCCAGCCCCTAATTCCTTGCCCACTCTATGGATGCTCAGTCCCTTTTCACTCATTCATCGTGGTCGGTCTGCACCTGGCGATGTTTATATTTTATTAATCATTCTGCATACATACAAGTACATCAGCAGGTTCCTGGCCTTCAACACTTAGGCTCCCTGGCCTAACAAACACATAAGCCTACCAATTATACAAAACTTGGCTCACCAGCCTATAAAACATAATTACAATTCCTTTTAAAAACATGGTTTACAACGGGGCTCGGCCTTTGGGACACTACATCGAAGGTCTGTTTTTTGAAGTATCGAGGACGTACACAACCAACTGTAGAAAAATCTCAATTTAAAAGGAAATCAATAGACTTTGGTTGTTTTTTATGATGTTTGGTCAAGATAAAATTTGGAACAATTATTGGTTGTTGTTTGAAGAAGATGGATACAAGAAAGTTATTACAAATGATAGCCATGTGTATAACATACCCATGTTGCAGAAGGTTGATTCCCTGTCACTTTGTTGTTTCTAGGCCTTTGGATAGCCTTCGATTCGAAAAACAACAGATGAAGCTCTTGTTAAGTAGGTATGGGTAAGGCATACTAATACTTATCTCATAACCTAATTGTTTATCTATCCTTCTCTTGATGCATTGCATCTGAGTATACACTATTCAAATTCAGATTGATTTTCTGCCAATTTGATGGATAAATGGATTTTCAACTCTAAAATTTCAATGTTAACAATAATAGTGTGGGGCTATAAAAATCCAAAAAAAGATTTAATATTGTAGATTTCTAGAAAAGAATAACTCAATTGTTTAACAAGTATAATATTGTTTAACAAATAGTATCCATGTGTATAACATACCCATGTTGCATAAGGTTGATGCCCTACCACTTTTTTGTTTTTGGCCCTTTGGACAACCTTCGATTCCAAAAACAACAATGAAGATCTTGTTAAGTAGGTATGGATTGGACATACTAATAATTATCTCATAACCTAAATATATATCTATCCTTCTCTTAATGCATTGCATCCGAGTATACAATGTTCAAATTCAGATTGATTTTCTGCCACTTTGATGGATATATGGATTTTCAACTATAAAATTCCAACGTTAACAATAATAGTGTGGGGCTATCAAAATCCAGAAAAAAAATTAATATTGTAGATTTCTAGAGAAGAATAAATCAATTTTTTAACAAGTATAATATTTGTAGGTTGAAGCAATGTATATTTAAGTTCATCAACATCACATCAAAAAGTTGGCGCAAGATGAGGATATCAAGCTAATCTCTTGTGCCACTTAGGATTGAGTGACTAATATTCTCCACAAAGCTTTGAGTAGAGACAAATTTGAAAAACTTAAAAACATGCTTGGTGTAGTTGTATTGTTCCAATATGGCTCTTTCTCTTGCTATGAATGAATGACACATGAAATATTCAATTGGGCTTTGATTTCCTTTATGAGAAAATAACAAGATTGTTTTTGTTGCTTTGCACATTTAATAGACCAATGAGTCATTTGAATGAATGATTTTGGTTTCCTATGATTCAAATATTTCAATACTCTCACCAAATCCCCCCAAAATTAAACAAATATAGTAGAATGGTGCACATTGTATTGCAAGTTGTTGTCTATTGCGAGTTTTTGAGGAATAACTTGTTGTCTATTGCAAGTTGTTGAGGAATACAAACTTGTTCCAGATACATTGTATTTGACAGTTTCCTATATTGACTGGTACCTTTCCAAGAATGTAGTAAATAAACAATGCTTGCAATTATTGGGTATCACATATATGTTGATTGCAGCATAAGTAAAATTTCTTTGTCACAGTTGCCAAATTTTTATGCCGAAGGCGTTCTTATAAGGAGAGGTTCCTTAGATATTTTCATCGCCTGTCCACAACAAATCAACAAATGCCATGTGTATCTGTCCACAACAAAACAAAAACTGCCATGTGGGTTTGTCCACTACGAATGGATGTGTTCGTCTAAATCCTCGTTTTGGGAGTGTTGTCCTATCCATTTCCCCGTATCCAAACTTTCCATCTATTTATCAAAAATCAACAAATCGGTTCTTTCAACATCTCTTATACTTCACCGACTCACCTCAAAACTCGTCGTCTTATCCTTCATCGACTCCCCTCAAAACTATGATTTCCTGCATTTCGATTGCAATAATCTGATAGCAACGATCAAACAACAGTATATCCGAGCATCCAAGCCTCGAAACCAATAACGTGTCAACCTCACCAGCTCTGGCGATTTTCAGATTTCTCCAATATTAGGGATGAAACAGACTTGATGCGGTTGACACAACCACCCACTTCGACATTGGAGATGCCCGAGGAATGTGATCAGATGATATCACAATCATTTTGTTGTCTACGGTTGGTGTTGTTCCATAGTCGTCTAATGGATTCAGGAAACAATGGAGGAGTTCTAGTCTATGGTGCGACGTTTCGACAAACCACAGACATACAAGCATTTTATCTGTACCTTCTCCATGCGGGGCGACGATGTTGTGGGGTTCTCTTCGAAGCGATAACTATTAGACCTCACCGGTGAATAGAGGGGATACTGGTCTTCACAGTTATTCACGAACGATCTGAATGTATTGTAGAAATGTGTGAGCATATCATGGACACTATTAAAGCCAAAATGACTAATGATGTCAGTTCCAATTCTCTCTTGCTTCATCAAATAAGCACAACTCAGAGCCCCATTGGTGGGTTGCATGATACTTCGATGGTTGAACAATTCGCTCACAACAACAACTCCCAAGTCTCGGGTATGCCAAGCTTTGTAGTGAGTTTGAATAATCCTATCAATGATGTCAAAAAAGTCCCAATCCATAATGGATTTAATATTGTTGGGGTAGAAGGGATGGGTGGAAGCAGCAAAACCACTCTTGCATTATCCCTTTGCGATGATTTCCAAGTCAAAGGTAAAAAAAATTCCCCTTTTAATCTTCATTCCAAACTTTCATTTTATTTCTTCATTTTGGTTTGCAGTGCTTATTATTTTTATGATTATCAGATTTCTTTGACGACAATATAGTTTTCATTATCGTTTCCCGGTATCCAAATGTAAAGTCTCTTTTGGAAACTATGTGGGATAATATAATTGGAGCTCGAAGGCCTGTTTTTCAAAGTATCAAGGATGTAGACAACCAACTGTAGAAAAATCTCAATTTAAAAGGAAATCAATAGACTTTGGTTGTTTTTATGATGCTTGGTCAAGATCAAATGTGGAACAATTATTGGTTATTGTTTGAAGAAGATGGATACAAGAAAGTTATTACAAATGATATCCATGTGTATAACATACCCATGTTGCAGAATGTTGATTCCCTGTCACTTTTTTGTTTCTAGGCCTTTGGACAACCTTCAATTCCAAAAAACAACAGATGAAGCTCTTGTTAAGTAGGTATGAGTTACACATTCTAATAATTATCTCATAACCGGATTGTTTATCGATCCTTCTCTTGATGCATTGCATCTGAGTATACAATGTTCAAATTCAGATTGATTTTCTGCCACTTTGATGGATAAATGGATTTTCAACTCTAAAATTCCAATGTTAACAATAATAGTGTGGGGCTATAAAAATCCAAAAAAAGATTTAATATTGTAGATTTCTAGAGAAGAATAACTCAATTGTTTAACAAGTATAATATTTTTTAACAAATAGTATCCATGTGTATAACATACCCATGTTGCAGAAGGTTGATGCCCTGCCACTTTTCTATTTCTGGGCCTTTGGACAAACTTCGATTCCAAAAACAAAAGATGAAGATCTTGTTAATTAGGTATGGATTGGACATACTAATAATTATATCATAACCTAACTATTTATCTATCCCTCTCTTAATGCATTGTACCAGAGTATACAGTGTTCAAATTTAGATTGATTTTCTGCCACTTTGATGGATAAATGGATTTTCAACTCTAAAATTCCAACGTTAAAAATAATAGTGTGGGGCTATAAAAATCCAGAAAAAAATTTAATATTGTAGATTTCTAGAGAAGAATAACTCAATTGTTTAGAAAGTATAATATTTGTAGGTTGAAGCAATGTATATTTAAGTTCATCAACATCACATCATAGAGTTGGTGCAAGATGAGTATATCAAGCTAATCTCTTGTGCCACTTAGGATTGAGTGACTAATATTCTCCACAAATCTTTGAGTAGAGAAAAATTTGAAAAAATTAAAAGCATGCTTGGTGTAGTTGTATCATTCCAATATGGTTCTTTCTCTTGCTATGAATGAATGATACATGAAATATTCAATTGGGCTTTGATTTCATTTATGAGAAAATAACAATTTGTTTGTTGTTGCTATGCACATTTAATAGACCAATGAGTCATTTGAATGAATGATTTTGGTTTCCTATGATTTAAATATTTCAATACTCTCACCAAATCCCCCAAGAATTAAGCAAAGATAGTAGAATGGTGCACATTCGTAAAATTAACATTGCCAAAGAAACAAAAGTTAGTTTTTTTTCGACGTTCCCTTTCCCCCGCTTCGGGGGTATGTTAGTCATACTCATAGTGTGATAAAAGGAAAGTTAGAGAGCTATGGAAACTATATGGGTGACATTGTAATCATACTCGTGATCTAAGGATTTTTTTTGTGTCAGTTTGTTGAAAAGGCCCATTCCATGAAATTCTTATCTAAGGCCTTGGATTTGTATAACATTTTGGTGGTGTCTTCCTCGTGGGATGAGGGGATTTCAACCACCTAGATGGATTAGTGATCTCATGCAATCTAAGTGGACCTCAATGGATTTATTTAGCCTTATTAAGTAACTTTGGTCATTTTTGGAGCACATTTGTATGGCTAACAATGGTTTATTTGCCACAAGCCCTAGGCCTCAATGTCATGTGTGTCATTATTGTAAAGTATCTATATATTTGAAACATATTAATCTCACTAGAGTGAGGGGAAATACAATAAAGCAACCAATCAAGGAAATAAATTTTCCAAATACCTATTTCCACTCCTAATGCCCAAACCACAAAATCTATGATTGTCCATTGATGGCTCAAGTTGATCCCCAAGTAGCCCTAATTTTTCAAGATATGTAAGATAAAAAGAGTTCTATAGTTAATGAAAATAATGTGGGTAGTTGGACTTAAGTGGTTGGAAAATAACTAAAACAACAAGGAAAATGGCTCTCCAAAAGTTCTTGTTTACAACTTGCCACAACAAATTATGGTCAAAGTAAGTCTCCCCCCAACATCACCCTTGCTAAATTGAGAAATACCCACCATGTTGTGATACTTGTTGCTCAAGGTGGTATTAGGTATGTGTTATATTATTTGCATGAGTAGTAGTGTCTATGTTGCGTCGGGCACGCAGGAGTTCTGGGGTAGTGCCCCCGAGAATTTTTTTTTGCCTTGGGAAACGTGTCACATTTTCCCTCATTTTTCATGTTGCCTCGATTTTCATGTCCATTGTTGGGTAGTTTTTCGGCACATGGTTTTTTTCCATTGAACCAGTTGGAATAGGTGGGAGGCCACCGAAATCCATATGGATCAATCCTCCCCCCTTAGGAATCAATGGTCTCCATTGCGTTGAGTGCCCCCATGAGATGAGGAAATTTCTATTGAATTTGGCCCCGGGTGAGCCAGTTTCCTTGGTGCAGGAAATGCCCTTCTTTGAAAACTCGATAAAGTTGGATCCTTTGTTGGTGAGTGCCCTTGACCTGTCTTTCCACAATCTGATCACTGGATTCCTTTTGTATGCAATCTGGGTTGAGCTCTGTTGGTGTCAGTTGTTCTGCTATCTCTAAGGTTTCCAATAATGGTGGGGAATAAGGTCGAATGAGATCCATGTTGAACATTGGGTGTTGGACAACGGAAGGAGGAATGTTGAGCTCAAAATAATTATCACCCACAACCTTGGTGATGGTGTACGGTCCATAACGGAGTGGGCAAAGCTTCTAATGGGGTCTTGTAAGGCGCTCTTTCTACAAGTGAAACCAAACTTTGTCACCCACCTGAAACTTATGTGGCACCCGATGTTGATCATGGTGTTTCTTGTACTTGTCATTGGACTTCTGTAGGATATCCTAAACTAGTTAGCAGATGTGTTGGATCCGCTCAATGAACCAGGTGGATTTTTCAGCTTCAGTTGGAGCAGGAGATGAGTCAGTCGAGGTGACCGCAAGGGGTAGTGCAACATCCATGGGACCTAATGCTTGGAATCCCAACCCCACTTGAAAGGGGTTGTGTCTGGTTGATCTATGAAGGACTCGGTTGTAGCTATGTTGGAAACATGGAAGACTCTCATCCCATGTGCGAGGGTGCTTGGAACTATACATACACGGGATATGCACGATCATTCGATTTACGACCTCGGTTTGGCCATTTGTCTAGGGTTGGAAGGTCATGGATTTGGTGATCTTGGTGTCCAACAGTGACCAGAGGCTCGACCATAATGTGTTGATAAATTTACCATCACGATCTGAGACAATTGTTTGTGGTATTCCAAAATGTGCCCAGACTCGTTCAAAGAAGAGCTTGGCAGTGGCCTGTGATGTGAACTTCCTTCTTTTACACATTGCACAATTTGAGGCTCTAATACCACTTGATGCAACCCCTCTTCTCTCCTCGGGGTTGTGTGATCTCGCGATCAAGGATATTCAATTTATTGAGCCGAATCAACTCTTCGGGCCCCTGCTAGACCCTAGAATCAATTCACACAGGCCCTTTTTGGTTACTCAAGCAGGTTCAAATCACCCGCACACCCTTTTTCCGACACTTCTAGTAACTCTAATTGACGAGCATAGCTCTTATGCAAGGCCTTTCTTCCTTATGACCACGAGCTATAACCTCCAGCTCGCCCCCCTTTGCGACTTCGGGCTTCAACAGTTTTGAGTGCAATTGACTCCTTTTTCCCCGAAGTCTGGATCGACGAAATGACTCGAAAATAAATCTACGGCCCGTGCTTCTCCAACAACCAATGACCGTGATTCACTTTGGGACTCCATATTCGAGAGTTCTGAGTGTTCCAAACATCTTTTTCCCCGAATTGCTTCGTACTCAAAGCTATGGATCAAGCGCCACATGCTCACCTTGATCGATGGTTAAAACATGTCCTTTGTTTCCACTTCGGACAACTTCCAGCCAATGCTCCTCCACTCTCTTTCTCCCAGATTGTTGATCCTCCAGAGTAAATATCCACTCTCCACGTGTCCCTCCATTCATCAATGACTCTTGTTGACTTCGGCCTTCGGGAATTTACTCTCCAATTTCCCTGAAGTTTCCTATCACCAAAGTGATAGATCTAATGCCACATGCCCAAACCATTGATATCTAGGATTAACTTCTTACCTCTGGATCTTCGAACAACTTCTAGTCAACGACTCCACTTCCTCCTTTCTTTTCCGGAGTGAACTCTTCTAGATTCCATGATCTGAGGATGCATGTCTCTCTCATATTGACAAGCACGATTTACTTCGCTACATCGGGCTTTGGGAGTTCTTGTTCCTCCACACAAAATTTTCTCCAAAGTTCTCCTCTTTCGAAGCACGTGGATCTCCACCACATGTCCTTCTCTGATCCAATGGTCCATATCTCTTCGTCCTTCATGAATTCAATAGAAATCGCTCTTTGCTCCATGCAAATCTCCCAGATATTATCTCTCAGACTCTCTAAACTGCTGCCACGTATACCCCTTGATACTAATGGCCTCGATTTACTTCGCAACTTAGGGACTTCGATGATCCCGCTCCTTGAACACTTCCAAATATTCGAATACGCGAAGTGTCGAAGGACTTTGAAGACTATCCTCCATGAAAATCCCCCAGATCTCATGGTCTATAAAGGTCTTGATTCCTCCAAATGGATCTTGCTAGTTGGTTAGGAAATTTTCAGTGGGATCCTCCCTACTGAAAAATTCTCATCTGCTATCTCTTATGAGCTTGTTCCGCCTTGAAACTTTTAAGCTTCTCAAAAATTTTCTTCGACACTTAGTTGAATGTCGACCCTGAGCACACCTTGCAACAAGTTTCTCTCAACTTAACCCCTTTGTGGGTGACTATGCACTCCTTCCAACAGTTCTTACATGACTCAATTGTTCCCCTTGAACAATATGGCGTTGAGTGGGTTTCTACCTACGCACACCTTGTGTGGTCCTCTACACTCCCTTGCAAATGAAACTTCCCATTATCTCTCCTGATCTTCTGAGTCAACCTACACTCTGTCAATGCACTCCTTACAGACACTATGCACATCTTGCATATAAATCTCCATGTTATCTCTTCCGAGCTTCTGAGTCACACTAGACTTTGTCAATGCACACCTTGCGGACACTATGCACTCCTTGCATGAGCTCATAGAAGTGAAACAATTGAAACTTATCTAATCCTCACAGATTCATACATTCAACCATGTAACACATTCATAACATAAGAACAAGTAATAACAGAGAATACAATTAGACAGAAAGCCTACCATTCATTCAAATAGACACAGTAACAGCAACACCAAACATTTTGGATCAACGCTTTTCTGTTATATTCATTCAAATGATATGTAAATGGGCTCATATAACTTCGATAAGCTTCAACAGTCTCAACAATAACAACTTCAGATGACTTTAAACAACCTCATTGGGCATACAATACATATATTTATACAAGAGGGCTCATAGAGATTTTCCCTCTGACTACCTTAGTGCTATCCTATCAAATTAAAAGCTTTCAACTACTAAGGCTTATTACAATAAATGATCGTTACAGACAGATAAGAGTGAATGCTTCAAATATGTACTATTATTAACTACATTAAAGAAAATACAATCTCCATTGATCTCACACAGTGGTTCAACCTCTTAACATTTAAGATATTCTTTAATTACAATCTTTTCAAGATATTTCATGACATGCCATCTCTAAAATTCAAAAGCACTTCAAAATGTGCGCTAGGGCACTGAGTTTTCCTCCACTTGCGCTTTGATGACAATGCTCCTGCATCATACTCCTCTGGCCAAAAATTCATGGACTCATGTCCATGAGCCCCTGCATTGACTTTCCATGCTTTTGAATATCTGCTTCATTTACCCAACTGGAATCTTCTATTGGGTTTCCTTTCCACTTTACCAAATAATCAAAATAAGTCTTTCTCCTAGTCTTCTTACCAATCCTCTGATCTATGATCTCCTCCATCTGCAACTTTTCTGCTATAGGCATCTACTTCTCCAACTAGATTTTTTTTGATCTTCTAATCCTTTTGTGTCATCTTCCCTATAAGGGTATAGGTCTGAAATGTTGAATATGGGTGATATACCCACATCCTCTGGCAACTATATATCATAACCATTGGCATCAAATTTCCTTAGGATCTTACACGGTCCTATCTTCTTTAACTTCAGTTTGTTATATGTTCCCCTTGGGAACCTTTCCTTCCTGAGATGTGCCAGAACTTGATCTCCCACTTCAAATTGAAGTTCTCTCCTATGTTGATCAACTCTGCATTTATACTCTCTGTTGTTTTTCTGCAACTTTTCTTTGATCTGATTATGAAGCTTTTTCACTTCTTCTGCGAAGTCTTCTGCTCCAGTGCTTCTGAATTGATTTTCCTCCAAATCTCTCAACTCTGATACTCCTCTTGGCTTCATCCCATATACTATCTGGAATGGACTCTTTCCTGTACTCCTATTTGGTGAGTCATTGTATGCAAACTTTGCTTGTGACAGAATCTGATCCCACTGGCTATGATGTTAAGTGACCAGACTCCTCGACAAATTTCCTAAACTATGATTTACCACATCAATTTTTCCATCTGTTTGAGGGTGATATGCTGAACTAAAGGACATTTATGTCCCCAGTTTCTTCCACAATGTCCTCCAGAAATGACCAACAAATTTAGTGTCTCTATCTAAGACAATACTCTTGGGAAACCCATAAAGTCTCACAACTTCCTTGAAAAACAGATTTGCAATGTATGTTGCATCATTAGTTTTCTGGCATGGAATAAAGTGTTCCATCTTTGAGAATCTATCAACTACAACAAATACATAATCGCTTCCCCTTTTTGTTCTTGGCAATCCCAACATGAAATCGATGCTTATTGCATCCCAAGGCCTATCTGGAATAGGCAATGGTTGATATAACCCAATGTTCTGTCGCTTTCCTTAGATACAATATATACAATGTTTTTAGGTATTCCGTAGATACCAAAACCCTAATCCCTTAATCCGAGATTAATTTAGTAAACCGCTATAAATAGCAAAATCCGCTAAAAATAGCTAAAACCACCCAAAAAACAAATTGGGGGCACTGCGCGTAACCAGGGGGGGCATACCTGCCCTGCCCCCCCTGGGACCCCCCTAGGAAAATGTCTGGTGCACAGGACACAATGAGCACTACTAGAGGGATCGTTAGACGCAGTTGTCGAACCTGACGCGCCCACACACACACATGCAAAGAATATAACACATACCCAACATTCTCCCACTTGTTGCTTTCTTTGCATCCAGGGGTCCATTGGATTATATAGTCAACAATCCAGGGCAGAAATGTCCATTGTTACTCTACACCAGGAGAAATTTTATGTGCTCACAAACTTGCTCAATGAATCTTCAACATTCTTCAAAGTGCCAACCTTTTCCAGCAACCCACTTGTAGATCTCCTGCGATCCAGATCTCCAGCCCAGTCTGCATCAACAAAGCCATGTATGTCCACCACTCTGTCCAATCCTGGTCTTCCTTGGTAGCACAATCCATAACTGGTAGTGCCACGAAGATACCTGAAGACCCTCTTTACTCCTATCCAATGCTCCTTCCTTGGTTTTGACATATACTTGCTCAAAACTCCCACTGCATGTGCAATGTCCGGTCTAGTACAGACCATTGCATACATCTAAATACCAACTGCGCTGGCATACAGAACATGGGACATGTCCTCTTCTTCTTTCTGTGTCTTGGGACATTGATCTGCAGATAAATTTGCATCTATAGGAATAAGAACATTGATCAGTTTACTTCCATGTATATTAAACCTCTGCAATATCGTCTCAACATATTTTCTCTGATTCAACCAGAGTTTCCTATTTGCATGATCTCTTTTAATCTCCAATCCCATAATGAAGTTAGCAGCACTGAGATCCTTCATGTCAAATTTGGAGGATATCTGTGATTTCACCTCCTTGATAACATCCATGTTATTTCCTATCGACAACATGTCATCAACATACAACACTACATAAATGAAGTGATTACAAACCTGCTTGGAATATACACAGTGATCAGCCCTGCTTCTTACAAATACAAATCCAAGGATGTATGTGTCAAACTTTTGGTACCACATCCTAGGTGATTGCTTCAGACCATATACTGACTTCTTTAGCTTACAGACCAACTCTTTCTTTCCCTTCACTACAAAGCCTTATGGCTGCTTCATGTAGATTTCTTATTCCAGATACCCATGTAGGAATGTTGTCTTCACATCCATCTGTTCCACTTCAAGATCAAAAGAAGCAACAATAAATAAAATAAATCTAATAGAAGTTAACTTAGCAACATGAGAAAAAATCTCACCAAAGTCAATTCCCTCTACCTGGGAATAACCTTTTGCTACTAACCGAGCTTTGTATTTCTCCATTTTACCTTGTGCATTAAACGTCTTCTTAAACAACCATTTTCTACCAACATATTTTCTTCCAGCTAGAAACTCAACTATATCCCATGCCTCATTCTTATCCATGGCATCCATTTCTTCAACCATGGCCTTCTTCCATAGTTTACTATCCTCTGAATTCACTGCTTCTCTAACACTTTTGGGATCATCATCAGTAATAGATAAAGCAAAATTGGAACAGAAATCAGGTGGACTATACCTTTCTGGTTTCCTTAAATATCTCTCACTGATCTCCTCATAATTGGGGTATGAGGTTCTTGTTCTTGTTCTTCTTCTTCTTCTTCTGCTTCCTCTTCTTCATATGATTTAGATTTTGCATCATCCAACTCAAGCTCTATTTTCTTAGGTTCATCTTGCATTGGTAGGAATTCATGTTTGGACACATCTTTTGCCTCTCTAAAAACAACATCTCGACTGTAAACAATCTTCTTGGTTTCTGGGTTCCAAAGATTATAACCTTTCACACCATATTTATAACCAATAAAGATACACTTTTCATCCTTTTTATCCAACTTACTCCTATTTTCCTTTGGAACATGTACATAAGCATCACAACCAAACACTCTAAGATGGTGAAGAGAGGTTTTCTTTGCAGACCATACCTCGTGTGGATTTTTATCATCCAACGCTGATGAAGGTGATCGATTGACCAGGTAACATGTTGTACCCACTGCCTCTGCCCATAATTCCCGTCCTAACCCAACATCGCTGAACATGCTCCTTGCTTTTTCCATCAGTGTCATGTTCATCTTTTCTGCAACTCCATTATGATGAGGAGTGTATGCAGTAGTCTTCTGCCTTGCTATACCACACTTCTTACAGAATTATTTGAATTCATTTTCGCAGAATTCTCCACCATTATTTGGTCTCAATACCTTTATTTTCTTCTCTATATGATTTTCTACCAGAGCCTTGAACTCTTTAAATTTATCAAATACCTCAGATTTCTTTCTAAGAAAATAAATCCATGTGTTCCTTGAAAAATCATCTATGAATGAAACATAATACACAGATTTACCTAGGGATGGAACAGGAACAGGTCCAAACACATCAGTGTGTATCAACTCTAAGATCCCCTTCGCTCTTGTAGCACTAGATGGGAATCTTACTCGATTTTGTTTACCATATATGCAATGTTCACATAAATCAAAATCCAGAGTACAATTAGACATACCTTCAACCATGCCTTTACCGTGTAGTGTTCGAAGGCCCTTTTCTCCAATATGCCCCAGTCTTTGATGCCACAACATGGTCTTATTTTCAAGGACGACATTGGTCTTGTTTTATTTATTTGTCTACTCAAGGACAAAAAAATTGTTACACCCATTAGTATAAGTGCTTCCCAACAACTTGTACAGAGTTCCACACCGAACTCACCTCATCAACACCATTGCCCCTCGTACCATCTTGCAAGCGTTATTTCCAAATACAGCATCCACTCCTGCATCATCCAACTTGCTTACAGATATTAGTCCCCTGGCAAGTTTTGGAATGAAAAGAACCCTAGAGAGTGTTCTAATATTTCCATCTTTTAGCAGCAACTTAACCCTTCCACGTCCCAAATTTTTTGTTGTTAAGTCATCTCCTAGGAATACATCACCACCATCATATTTTTCATATTCAAAGAACCACTCCCTGTGAGGAGTCATATGGTATGATGTACCTAAGTCTAATCAACCATACATTGCGATCTTCATGTGTACTTGTAGATGCTAGGTAAACATCACCTACTTCTTCAATGAAGGGTTTCGCCTCTGTGGAAGAGGTACTATCAAATATCATTGGTTTTTCAACCTTCATAGACTTGAAATCTTTCTTATAATGCCCTATTTTACCACACTTCCAACATTTACTCAGATATTTTCCTGGAGACTTAGATCTACCTGTAGATTTAGATCTCCCCCCAAAAGGTTTACCAGGATTCTTGTCTTGGGTACAACCTCTTACAAATAAATCATTTGTGCTATGACTGTTGGAGTTACTTCACACACACATAGGATTTATTTTTCCTAAGGTTTTTATTTGTTTCTTAGTCATAATTAGTCATTATCCAGTCTTCTATATTTTAGGAGAGAATATTCCACCTGTAGAATATTCTCTTTCAGTTCACACTTCAGTTTGACTAGTTGAGTTGAGTTTAGATGTTGCATTGGGATCATCACCATGATAATTCGACCTTGGCTTGGTATCATCACCAGAGTGTCACATTAGCCTTGATTCCCTCAGTTAACTCCTCACTACTCTCTGTTTAGTTAGTTAACTGAAGACTAGTTGACTAGTTAACTCAACTAGGTGGCAGTTCACTCCCATAACTGCCTGAGAGACTAGAATAGGTGGCAGTTCACTCCTGTAACTTATGGTGTGTGTCTAGATAACTCTAGACCAACACTATGGTGACTTGGTTCACCTCAATTCAAACTCATTGAGTTATACATAGTATATCATGTGTAAATTATTCATTATTCATAACGGTTAATGAGAATTCTTCAATTCTTTCTCTCCTTCTTCTTCCTTTTCAAATTATCTCTGCAAATGTGTGTATTATTGTTTAGCTAGATCTATTATGTGTAGGTTAAATACATTTACATGGTATCAGAGCCGACGGACTTCTAAGAAAAAGCTACACCAAATTTGTTTGCAGGTACAAAAGATTGAAGACAACGGAAAGATGGAATTCCAAAAAGAATTCATTCTTACACCTTACAAATATTTTTCATGGAAGGAGAAAATATCCATACATATCCGATCCATAGGGTTGTATAGGTTAACCATGAATACAGATACAGATTCAACATCAACCATAGAAAAATCCAAGACTTAAATCGCATGGATGAGGCACTCGGAACAATTTGCAGTCTTATTTCTCTGGATCTCCTTTTTAATATATCTTCCTGTAAGACTCCCAATGAAGCCTGGACCATATTGGAAGGACTCTTTGGAAAACAGGATGATATGAGGGGACACATGTTGGAGGTGGAGCCTGCTCACATTGGATCCAAAAATCTTCGAGAATATCCAAGATTTCTTTACAAAATTCAAGGATTTACTGTCGCAACTCAAAGCTTGCGGGGTTGATAAATCGAAGGAGGAGAAACAAATGGTTCTCACCATTCTCTCCATACTTGGTCCTGAATTCTTAGTATTCATATCTACATTCCATACTGTCAGATTCGCCTCTGGAGCCACCTGGAAGATGCCTTCTCTTGAGGACTTTATCGAATCCTTGACACAAGAGTAAACCAAGCTCATCAACATGGGCACAATCAAAGGCCCAAGGGTGCATGCACTTACTGTGCATGATGGCAGCCAAAAATATCATAAATATAAAGATAAATATAAGCGAAAATATCATGCACATACGAAGAAGGAAGGGTACACAAAACCCTTCACCGATGCCTCCATATCCAAAGGAGAAAAGGGAAGAAAAGGAGAAAAATGCATATACTATCACAAAGGATTCCATTCCGAATCCGCATGCATGAAAAAATAAATAGATATGATGTCTTAGATACTTCAGCAAAACAAACTTGGAGATCGCATCCCCAAGGGTGCAAAGAAGAAGAAGCCAAAAGATCTGAATTCCAAGAAAGGCAATTCTAGCCATGCCTTGATTGCCATCAACTCCTCTCCTGATGCTTGCATCATAGATTCAGGAGCATCACATCACATGGTTTCCTCAGAAGCAGTATATTCTTCTTTGGATGCATGCAAATGTCCTCCTATTTTGATGGGGGAAAACTCTTTTGTCAAAGTCACCGACAAAGGAAGGATTGAACTCACCAATGGAAGCTTCGAGAATGTGTTGCATGTTCCCAAGCTTTATGTAAACCTTCTCTCCATGTATCAGATGATGAATTATGGCACCATAAAGAGATTTGTATTCACACCAAAAGTTGTGGACATCTACAACATGCAAACCAACTCTAGGGTTTCTATGAGTGAGGTAAATCATCAGTCTAGATTGTATACATTTTCTGAATTCATTGAACCTAATTCTGCTTTACTACTTACTCATGCTGATGAAAGTAGTAGGATATGGCACAAAAGTTTTGGACATTTGAATTTCAGATACATGCAACAGCTTAGCAAAAACAAATTATTTGATGGTCTAACAGACATCCATTTCTCCAAGGGAGTATGTGAGGGATGTGTTCTCGGAAAACACCCTCAAGAGAAATTTGACAAGGGAAAGTCTCAGCAAGATTCTGCACCTTTAGATCTGATCCACGATGACCTCATGGGTCCTTTTCCGCATCCATCGATTAGCAAAGTGAGGTTTGTTCTCATTTTTGTTGATGATTTCTCACGTTTTACATGGATCTACTTTCTCAAACAAAATTCCGAGGTCTTTTAACACCTCAAAGATTTCAAAGCTTTGGTTGAGACATAGTCTGGAAATAAGATCAAAGTCCTCCGAACTGATAACGGGGGAGAGTATGTGAATCACGAGATCCACAATATTTTCCATGAGGCAGGGATTCAGTTGCAACATACAGTTCCCTACACTCCGTAGCAAAACGGAGTTGTTGAGCGGAAAAAACGATATCTAAACGAGATGCATCTTTCATGTTGCATGCAAAGTCACTACCACAAAGACTATGGGCCGAAGCACTTAACTGTTCAACATACATCCAAAATAGATCTCCCCATAGATATGTCAAGGATAAGGCCCCCTACAAGGCTTGGAGCAGCCTAAAACCAGAAGTGACCCACTTTCGTATTTTTGGTTCATGTGCATGGGCCACGATTCCCTCTGAAAAGAGGAAGGCACTTGATCCACAGAGCACTGAGTGCATTTTTGTTGTATACCCTAATGGTGTGAAGGGATATTGGCTTATTGATCTTTCCTCAGACTATTAAGAACCAAATATCAATATAGCATAGAAAAACCTAAGAAAAAGTACTCAACGCCTTGAAAAAGAGATAATTTCAAATAATAAGCCTCTTCGAGGGGGAAACCTCCTTTTACCCCACTTAAATGTTCAAGTAAAATATGATTCAAAATGAAAATGTCTCCTTGGTATATATAGGAGACTAGGAGGTATAAT
>JZKD02S1917122.1:209642-227343 GCA_000966675.3 Picea glauca
AGGTTAGTCATATAACATTGTATTCTTATGTGATGTTGTTTCTCTCAATTTTTTATAATCACACACAATTCTAGATGTAGTGATTAACTCTAGTTTGTAGTTGATGTAACTTTTTATACACTATTAATAAGGAGTAGCTAAAATATAAAAATTTCATGATGAAATCTACAATAACATGCCAAAGTGTCTTAGAAAATAAAATCGTGACCACTGTAAGTAGCATAAAATTGTGACCATTGTAAGTAGCTGCAAATCAACACATCATAATTTAAACCAACCAAACCCAATTGTGGATGACAAGTGGATGGCATTCTTTTTTTAGTGGTGAATTTCAAAGATTGACATTTTCTCTACAAAACAACTTAGAGGCTAGCGTATGGTGTCGAGTGATTCAAGTTTGAGAAATTTTGACCACCTTGATTAAATGGTGTGTAATTATTTTCCATGGTGATTCAGTACACACTACTCTAAAGTACAAATTGAAGCATATCGATCTTAATAGTTAATCAATAATAAATAAATAAAAACATGTCAAAATGTCTTAGAAAATATAATTGTGAGAATTGTAGATCATTGTAAATGAACATATCATAAATCAAAAGGAGTAGCTAAAATATCATGAAGGAGTAGATAAAATATAAAAATTTGACAACTTACTATTTGGTATGGTGTAGGTAAGACAATTACTTGTCAGTACAAGGATTCACCACTATGAACGAAAATGACAGGAAGCTTGCTCAGTTTAGAGCGACATTAGAGGCGAGGGGCGATGGAAAATGTTATTTCCCTTGCTATGATTGTAGGGGCTTGCAAAGAAGAAGACTTTTAATAACAACAACTGAAAGACATTGTAGGGAGAAGGGGCACGCTGAAGGGGGTTATGAATATCGTCCCTTGGTAAGAGGTTATTCAATATTTACTGTATTCTCCTTAATAGTCATCATGTCATGAATTTTAGTAATATTTATTATTATTATTATTTTATATTTTCTATACACAGTAACTTTACTACGTTTTTTTTAAATATATAGACGATGCCCCCAAAATGTCGACCTCCAGAGAGTTATTTGCCAAGTACAAGCAAAAATAATCCTTTACAGGGTGTTGAACTTCGAGATCCAAATATTGAAGTTGTTGATCAAGTTATTAATGATGATATGGATGGAGATAAAGTTAGTGATACAAATCAAGAAGATGAGATACATATATTGATCCAAGACACATTTTCTCCAATGGATAAGGACAACCAAGATGATAGTCATGATGTTGATCCTCTACCCTAGAAGTCATGTCAACCTCTTTATGAAGGCTCAACAACAAATATTTTATTTTATATATTGTTGTTGGTGAACTTGAAGGTTTTGAATGGTTTATCAAACACATGCCTCACACAGATACTAAGGTATTTAATTTGTTAATTATTTATGCATGCATGTTCACAAATACTTAAAAGGTTCAATTTTTTCCTATATTGCTATTGTTTTTTAATTTGTAAAGTATGGATGTGATATTGATGATTAATATTTTTTATATTGACTTATTGTTTTGAATTTTGTAGATTGTTAGGTGAATTTCTATTATCGACATCAAATATTTTTCCACACACATATTGAGAAATATTCGTGATTATGAAAGAAATCTGAATGGAGTATCAAGCTATTGATGCATTTCCTAATGATCATATCATATACTATGGACACTATGCATTATAAAATGAATGCCCACAATGTCAAATAAGTAGATATCAAATCGATAAAGTGTCAAAGAAGGTGGCTTGCAAACTTCTTTGTTATATTCTAAAAATTCCACGTTTCCAATGGTTGTTCAGGTGCCAAAGTATAGCACCGTTTATGGATTTCCATGAAAAGAACATAATTCGAGACAATGTTCTTAGAATGCTTGCATATGGTTCTGCATTGAAGTACATCGAATAAAAGTGGCCAATTTTTAAAGAAGAACCTCGTAATGTTAGACTTTCATTGGCAGCTGATGGTGTCAATCCATTTGGAGAGCTTCGTTCTACTTACTCAGTGTGGCCTATTTTTGTTATAAACAATAACCTTCCTCCTTGGATGTCGATCAAGAGAGAGCACACAATATTGGCAATGATTGTTCCAGGTATTAAATTACCTTTTATTTTCTTTAAAGTATGACAAAATATTTCATTTCTTTGTTTCGTGCATGATAATTATGTATTTTATATATAATGACATATAGATAAGTATAATTAATCATGTGTGTTGAACCAATTAGGTAACTACCCGGTTAAAGGTATGAACATATATATTGAGCCTCTTATCGATGAGTTGTTGACGTTATGGGTTGGCATCACTATGTATGACATCTCTAGACCAATAGGGAAAAAGTGATTTCAATTCCATGGAATACTATCATGGACAATTCATGATGCTCCCGGGTTAACACATTTTTGTGGTATATTTTTACTTTCTTTTGTGATTTAATATTATATATATTTATTGAAAATATCATGCATTATTTTAAGTTGTAACTCTAATTCGCTACATTAATTCATATATCTTGTAGGTCTTCAAACAAAGGCTAAATTTGCATGTTCAGTTTGTGGTCCCAGGATAAAATATCATCGTTCAAGGATTTTAGGAAAGGAAGTGTTTGATGAGTATAGGCACTTTCTGCCTAAGAACCATAGTTATCGAACTACAGACAAAGAAAAATTCAATGGTAAATAAGAAAATGGAAAAAAACCATGAAGAATGACACCTCACCTATGGAAGTTGGAATATATTAAAAATCATCAAGGTATGCAAATTATTTATGTATGATATATTATATAAATCTTTGGTTAATTTCATTAGTATTAATTTCATTTTTTTTATTAATTAGTGTTAATTTCATTTTGTTGATGTTTCATGAATTCCGTTAAGGCACAAATGGGCTTCCACGAGGAATGAAAAGTTACCTGATGCAATTCAGTAAGTTTCCATACTACGAGCACCTACAAATAGTTCATTTGTTTGATACAATGCATATCAAGAAGAACATAACATAATTTTTATGGAGAATATTAGATGGAAGGACTCACAAAGAGATAATTGGAAAGATTTGTAGTGACATCTAGGAAGCTAATCACGCATTGCAAAGTGTTATTATTAATTCTAATGTTGATGGTCGTGAACAAAATACTAGTCTTCCTTGTTTATTGATGGAGCAACATAGCAATATTGTAAAAGAGGTCATTCGAAAAATTAGGTTTCTGACGGGGTTTTCGTCGAACATACAAAATATCTTAACGAAAAAAGGTGATTTTGGTGGAGTTAAAACACATTACTTGCATACATTCATTAAGGTAGTTAGTAGGTTATAATATATTTCCTTATTGGTAGTACACATTTTTTGGAAACAAATAATAATTTATTTTTTTGTTACAGGATGTTCTACCTTTATCTCTCCCAAATGACTTTGACAACAACATAAAACAAATTATTTATGTACTCGGAAAATACATGAGGTAAGTAATGTTTTATATGGAAAATGTACTTCTTATGTGATTTGTAGCGGAACTTATTGACATATTATGTTTTATCTACAAATTTATGTATGCCTTGATATTATTTTATTGCATCATTTGTAGGTGGATTTCATCAAAAGAAATCCATAAAGAAGATATAAGGTATTGGAAGATATAAATTCCCCGACTAATGTGTCAAATGCAACAGTATCTACCTCCAGTATTTTTCAATGCACAAGAACACTACCTCATACACCAAGTTGAGGAGATTGAATTATGTGGACCAGTACACACAAGGTCAATGTGGATGGTGGAGAGGCAATTAAATTCATTGAAGGCTTTTGCTAGACAAAGAGCATGTCCTGAGGGTTCTATGTTTGAGGGATATATGGTATATCAATGCATGCTGTATATTAGTCAATATCTACCTAAATTAGCAGAAACTATGAATGTGCCTCTCATTTGGCATCTTGGATCCATCAACAAATTTGAAGGGGAGGTACTATTGGGGAAAGGTAAAATGAGGACTGTGAAAGGTAATTATTAGATGTTGATGTAGATTTAATATATTACACATTTATTTTTCCAATTTTATTTTATCATACTGATTTTTTATATTTTTTATTCCTGTATATTGAACTATATCAAACTATGCCTTTTTTTTTTTTTGTAAATAAAAAGTGAAACATTATATTATATCATTTGTCTATTATACAATGACACCTGGTAGCCACCCGTTCCGCCACAGGAGGGAAACCAGAAAATGTGGCTCCGTTCTGTTTCAACACTACCATGACTGCAAAAATTATACAAAAAATTGCAAGTATTTGCAGGAACCAAGTTCTGCCTTCCTATTTTAAGGTTGGCCATGTACAGAGCCACCATTACTGATAGAATTATACAGACATAATAAGAAAAAATTATTGTATCATCTAGCTTGTCGTCGTGGTAAATTAGACCACCGACACTGTAACTGAAATAAACAAAAATTCGTAACCTGGGGTGAACCGCTTCAGTCCATGGCTGGACTTGGTTGTCCATGGAAGGTATAGGTTGGGGTGAATCATTGTTTGCAAGTTGGGCACCAGGCTTGCGTTGGATCATCCATGAGCGCCTCGAACAGAATGTCCATTCTTTGACTGATAACGCCTTGACAATGCATCTGGTCATCCTGCCGCTGCATAATATCAAAGAGGATCTCAAGGTGATATTCTATGAGATGGTCTACAAAGTTCTATGGTGGAGCCTATTCTTCCTTTCTCATCTCTTCGTCGCCCGCTGCAATGGTCTCCTTGTATGTACCTACCAACATCCATCTTGGAGGGATCTCCTCCTCCACTTGGAAGATCTCATCACCGTATTCGGGCTCTCCCGGCTTGATTACTGGGGGAGCTAAGATGTTGGTGGCCATAGGGGGACGCACACCCAAGGGTGGAACCTCCTCTTTCACAATGCTTGGACTATAATGCAGAACTGGAGGTGGCGACGGGGGGAAGTGCATCGTGGAGAAAGTTGTCTCCATCTTTACCTTGCTTAGCTCGGGAGACTGAAGCAGAGATGACTAAGTGCTATGAGTGCGAGGATGGGCGAAGTGAGATATGAGAGCTCTTTGTGAGGTAGTGACCCTGTTATCCCAAGAGATTGCACTATTTTTCCTAGTGCCCCTCCTGGTCTTTCCGCGCTCTCGTGGAATGGTAGGGGGGATAGGGGGGTGGTGGAGGGGGTGAAAGGAGTATGTAGAGAGAAGCAGGATGCAGTGGAGGGAGACAGAGTAGCCAAAGACTAACAAGGTAGAATGGTCATTCTTGGTTCATAGGGGGCAAATTGAGGCCCGGAGGATGCCACTTATGCACAAGGAGAGAACAATGATGCCGAAAAAAATTTGAAGGCCGAAGTTCTTTGCAAGAAGAGCACACTAGGTAGAAAACAAATTGACCTGAGTTCAGGGGCTACTCTTAACTCCCTGAGAGCCCGAAATGACCCTTCCAATCACCATTGAAGTTCAACGGGATCTCTGCAACAACCTGGTACCAAATGCCTGGCTGGTTCACTCGCCCATGAGCCTAGCCCGATGCACTAACTTAATTTCCCTCATGGTGTGATCCATGGGGGAGTAAATGAACAGGGGGTGGCATCTGAGGTTAATAACTCCCCTAGCTGTCCTGATCCAGTCATTCACTGCATCATGCCAGGTACTTCTTGCATCATGATGGGATACTCTAAAGAATCCACAACCTATCGATCATTTGACTATGTCAAATGACATATCATTATCAAAAGAAATGTTTTTTTTTATGAGAAGTATTCAAGCACTAAGATGTTGAATGCTTGCTATGGTTTATTATAGGATGATTCCTTTGACGTTTTTTTTGACAATGGTTCACCTATTCCTTTTTTTAGTGTTTTGACCGGTCAGTCAAAGTTTGTTCTTATTTTGACAGGGTCGTAGACCTCTGTTCTTGAGTTGAACAAATAGTCGATCATTGTTTTGACTGGGCCTCTATCTCCTTCGACTGAAATTGTTCCTTCTTCAGATCAACCTTCTGCCGAGGATATCAGTTCACCTTTTTCATGCCTCCCTAGATGGGGCCCTAAAACGATTGAAGCTTCTAGACTTGATGTTGGTGATGTCTCTTCATGTCGACAAACTCATAGTCATAAGCAATAAGCTAGTGTTTCTTTGATGGCTCCGCACGTGTTCTTGATATGCAAAGATGAGATGAATAATCTTTTGAAGAATCATACTTGCTATTTTGTTACTCGTCCTCAAGGGAAGTACATAGTAAAATGTCCATGGATATATAAGACCAAATTTACCTCTGAAGGTGTTGTTGAGTGTCATAAAGCTCGCTTGGTCACAAAAGTATTTTCTCAACAAGAAGGCATCGACTATAATGAGACCTTTGTTCCTTTTACCCCCCCGTGCCTAGGGGTAATTAGAGGAGACCATGTCTCATGGTCCGCAATCAAGATAGTGATCCCAAACATGATGATGATCAACATGTCCACAAATAATATCCCAACATTCCCCCTCATATTGCCTCTTATACTTAGATCAACCAAGCTCATCATATCCTTTCAACTCAGTGTATGGAAGATGGTAAGCAAGTGTCACCATGAGGTATGTTAGTCCTTCTTTCATGTGAAGTGTTGTGCTTAATATACTAGGCATGTGGATGACGATCATTGGTTGAAGTTGTGGATAATGGATCACTAGCTCAAGAAGTTATGTTTGTTTCCTTGTTTCACCTTGGTCGTCAGCATGTATTCCTTAGTCTCGTGTTGTCACCACCCAGGGAAAAGGGGCACCATTGGGGGGCCCTCACAATGGTAACGTTCTGCCTTCCCACCATACTTAACAATTTACATCATGGATTCTGACACAGTTTACTAAGATTTGGTAATGGGTCATGGTCCATTTTCTCATGAGAAGAGGGGTTGAAGGCCCAGAGATTGATTGCAGCTGCTAAACAAAAGAAACATATATAAAAAATGATGCTAAATAAAGAAAGAAAGAATAGAAAAGGACTCTAAAAGCCAATCCAAACTTGAGCTCTACCCTTTCCACGTTCACCCCAGTCCCAAAGCAATGATGCTATAGCTTGAAACCTTATGAAGGGGACTTGAAAAGGAAGATTAATGGGTTTGGAAAAACATAGTGCTTAGAAAGTGGTAACTCAAAGCAAGCACACCCTCCACAAAGGCACTCATAGAAATGGACTCAATGGAACCATAAGCTATGAAGTAACCCTAATCCATATCACTATGACTCTTACTCTTGAAGGGTTCATTTCTTTCATTATTTCCCCCATGACATATTCTTCTTCTTGGGTATTTTCTTTCATTGCTTCCCCCGTGACATATTCCTCTTCTTGGGTCTTTTCTTTCACTGTTTTGGTTGGAAAACCTAATCGAGCTAGATGAAGGTCCTCCCATATTCAAACTTTCCAACTTACATACAATCCTGAGCTAGTGTGAAATTTGAAAGGGATACTGATGTGAATTGTTCAAGTGGCTTATATCTTAAGTAACAATGTACTTTGCATGATTTAAGGACTAGTATATCTTATGAACATTGGATTTACTTGATTTCATATTTTGTTTTGATCGCGATGCCCCTGACATGGTTATTTGAAGGATGCCCCAGGTTTTCACCTAGGACGTTTTTCCTCTATTGCAGGATATGGCATGTGTGATGCAGAGCAGTGAGTCAATCGTGACTTGACACATTTAGACAGTGGGTCTCACATATTTAGGATGAAAATAGACATGTCTATCAACCAAAGTATAGTGGGTGTGCATCTTAATAATTCTCTCAATTTTAATTGAGGATTGTCTCCTTGTCATTACATTGATTGCGACCCCTTAGGATTGAGTCTGTGTCTAATGGAATCAGTACTGGGGTATTCCAACTAGCATCATGTCCTATTACCATCACTTGTTGGCATGTGTTATTTGACTCCAAACATGCCCCTATAATGCCTAGATAGTATACCAATAGCAATAGATCATAATACAATTGTGAAAGAGTAACGCTATGGTAATCATTATGAGCTTACTGCAATACCAACAAGATACTAGTAATGAACTAGTGTTACATCTTGATTGACTGATTTTTTTTGTCATTAATGATGTTATAGGACATACAAGAAAACATGTGTTTGTCAGATCTATCTTCCTTGAATGAGGGAAGTTCAGGTAGAATAGAGGAAAGTGAGACATCTAGTAGGTCTAACATGTGGAGATCAACTAGAGGTGAGAAGATCAGGAGAAAATTCCATAGACGCATGGAATTGTTTCTTGCAAAAGGGGGATCGTGTTCTTATGATCATGAGAGCATAGAAGACATCGAGTTTCCATTGAGGTACAAACATATAGTGAAACGATGGGTAACCAAGGATCTTCCTAAAACAAAAATTGATTTTTTTGTAAACGAAAGGATATACCGGATTGCTCCATCGTCATTACATGGTTTGGAGCTATTTTCCATGGATGGCATAAAATTCTGTTACGACGGATTAACTGAATTGATGGAGTACGTTGAACCCTATTATATCTACAAATATTGGATACGAATAGTCCAATATACAAAAAGTATGCGAAGATATGGCTTAGATGAAAATTATATATAGCTAAAAGACAATGGTCAAAATAAAGGAGAAACTATCTATATTGATGGAAGGCCAAAAGCAATGAGGAATATTGCATGGTTTATAAATAGTACACGACCCGTGACCACAAATAAGAGACCCAATTGTGTATTTGAGGGACGTGAACGAAATTGTGTATTCACATGTGCAATAAAATCAATAAATGCAGGGGAAGAGTTATTGATTGATTACAATTTGAATCAAATAGATACAAATGTTGCTATTATGGGGGATATACGTATACTATTTTAACCAAACTATAATCAATGACTCTTATATTTTATGATTTTCATTATGTTCTTTATAGTGTTAATCCATTTGGAGAGCTTAGGTTTGTTTACTCAATGTGTCCTATTTTTTTTTATCAACAGTAACATTCCTCCTTGGATGTCAATAAAGAGGGAGGATTTCTCATACATTTGAATTTATTTCTCATGATAATGATCACGGTTCTAATTTTACTGTAATGTGGCAGGTTTATCGTGGTAAATCAAAAGCAGCCTCAGAATAGGTAAACGAACAACAATTTTCGAATTGCATTTAATGTGCATTTTATTTCTGTGGCGATCAGTTATTTTAGTTGTTTACATAACTGAATTATCATTTATTTTGTTGAATATGTAGTCGGCGGGACATGATGTTGATGATGATTCGCTTGACGAAAGGGATTTGTATGAATCCCCCAACCCTATGGTTTTAATTAGAAAAAAGATCAATAAAGAAAACAACGAACTAGCTCACTTGTTAGATGTTCTAGATCAAAATCCTGAGGTCGAAGAAAGGATCAAAGAAGTTATGACAAGGCTTAAGAAATATAGGGTAATAACCATAATTTCAAGTGGTTTTATGTTTATGTCATAAGATCAATTATGAAATCTTGATTTTTAACTTTTACATTATCTAAATGAAAAAATGTTTTCTTTCTTATATACAGATTTTTGGATCCTGTTGACACCAACATGCATGGCGTCGGTAGTAGTGGCGTTGCATAGACGCCACAGGGTATTGATGCAGCCCCTCGTATAGCTATTAGGATGAAAATATTCAGATCTCCACCTTCCACACCATTAGGTGGGAGCCACAACACACACACAGAGGAAGCGACCACACAGGTAGGCTCTAGAGGTGGTGACAGATATGAGGTCGATGATTTGACCAACTATATGGTTGTTTTTCCTAAAGTAAGACGTGTGACCAACACAGGGGCCCTTAAGGGAACATTTATGGTCATCGAGGAAGGGATTTCATTAAAGCAAGTTAAAGTCCCAGGTAATTTTTAAAATTTTAATTGTTTCATGTTCTCTATGTAGACAAATATAAATCATCTAAATTATTGT
Source organism: Picea glauca (assembly GCA_000966675.3). Classification (NCBI taxonomy): domain Eukaryota; kingdom Viridiplantae; phylum Streptophyta; class Pinopsida; order Pinales; family Pinaceae; genus Picea; species Picea glauca. The sequence goes on from JZKD02S1917122.1 coordinate 219,617, forward strand.
TTTTAAATTAATAATCATATAATCATTTTGCATGTATGGAATAATGATTTTTATAGTTCCTTGGAGAATAAGGCGTTGCTAATTTTTGGGCCCACCATATAGGAGAGGCGGAATTCCCAGAATTCCAACCTCAAAAAATAATTGATGGATTATCTCGAAAGCATTTTTGGTGTAGACGCATTTAATAAGACCTTGGCCACCGCCGCAGCTGGCCAATATTTAAAATATACGCGAGAAACATATAGGAAGCACTTGAAACAAAACGATAGGTATGAGTGTCCTCTAATGATTCCAGAGAGGGAGTGGAAGGCCCTCATTGAGGACACAAAAGAGAAGAAATTGACAGATGAAGGAAAAACACCCTCTGGTCCGGGGATGATTTTAAGGATGGAAATTTATTTTAAAATTTAGAAACCTTGGCAAATCTTACTAATCCTTCATATGCCAACTATAAATGTTTGGCGATAGTTTCCTAAAAATATTCAAATTTCTAATGATTTTATAAAATTTTGGCGATTTTTAAGGTAAAATAATTGTATCCTATAGAATTTGGGCGAATCATTTTTAAAATAGTGAATCTCTTTTTTGGGAAAACCATGGAAAATTAGCCCATGAGCGAAATTTATCCCCTAAAATCATCCTTGCGAGTCTGGTCCCAGGAGGTAAATTACAATTTCAATTCAATACCTTCAATTTTTTTTAGATGTAAATAAAATTGTGGTATATATTAACACACTTGAAACTTTTGATGATAGGTTGCCTGACACGTCAAAGGAAACAAAAGCGAGGCTTTCCAAATGTGGCCAGCACAGGCTAGGCCAGGGTGACTACTTGAAGTTATAGTCACAAATTGTAAGTACCTAAATATCTTATTTGTATCTCCTTCAAACTTTTAGGTAATTTTAGTGAATAAGATTAAAAATATATACTCTTATGCAATGCAGGGTGACGAGTTTGGTATAGAAACCATGGAGGAAGAGATCCAGCTTGGTTACAAGTACGGCTATAAAGTTGTAGTTGAACACCAAAAAATCTTGGGGCAGTTACCAAGAACCACTTTGCAGGATAAGGTAAATAAAATTCAATCCACACTAACCTTTATTATTAATATAATACAGTCATGTTGGATATTATTAATATTTACAACTTTGTTTTAATAAAGGGAGCAACAGTGTCAATGAATGCACTAGTATTGGAGAGCAGTGCATTGATAGCAATTTGCAACTAGAAGATGGTTCTCCCATGCAGTCTGAATATTCCAGAAGGGTGTTGCCCCATGATGGTGCTACGACCGAGCTGGCACATGATGGTAATATGGTTGTATTTTAATTATATACTTAATAATTTTGTAGTTATACATTTTGTACTTCTATTTTTTTTACTTGTACATTTATGATTATCCTTATAAAGTTTGTGGTCTCAATGGAAGAGAATGTTGTACTTGAGGCTCATACAACTGAAGGGGATCACACAGAGGAAACCATTCCAATGGTGTCGACCAGTGCACTAGGTAAATAATGACATTGCACGTGTTTTTTTTAATATTATTGAACTAGTTCAATGATATTTAAAAATTGGCCATCTAAATTTTGTATTTTTTTCTTTTGTAGGTGATGCCTCATCACAGCGGGCTCCATTACCCCATGAGTACCCCACGACTAGGCATGCACTGCATGAGAGGACACAATTACAATCATATTTTGAAGAGCACCCAAAGAATGAAGACGTAGATATTGATGAAATGATTAGGAACTATAGAGCTAAGAAGAAGAGGTTGGATAAAAGTACTAAATGATGATGTACATTAATATTTTAATAACTATTTAATATAAAATCTATTTTCTATGAAATACTTTTTCTTACTTGTCGTGTCGCCAAAATGTCATTCTTTTACCAACCTTTTACTTCACTTTTCACCATATTCCGCTTTCACATAGCCTTACATTAAGACCATTTCCATGATTACATATGAGTTTAGAGCTATTATTTTCCAAAGCATTAATTTTAGTATTTTGAGTGAGTTTATGATTAAATATTGGAAAAATAACATGTTTTCACTTATATATCAAAGTGGGATGAGTTCTATGATGTTTACAGGTACATTTTAATACTCCAACCAAGTCATATGATGGAATAGAATAAAGCTTCTTTTCACATCAATTTTCATTCTCTAGTTTTTAGATGTAAAGTGATTTAGTGTAGTGTATGATGTTATGGAATAGTTGTTACTTTTCTCTTAGGAGAATTGAGCTCACTCCAAATGGAACAAGGACACATTTTATTTCATTGTAAACAATTGTGAATATTGGTATGTATAAATGTTTGTTTTTGCTGTAAATATTTAAATAGATTTATATGTTGGGTATTGGGGAATTCAGAGTGATGTGAGGGGAGGGATGGGCCATAATATCTCCCGCCTTCACATGGTTGAACCTATTCAGTAGAGAATAATTTATTGGAGTTGTTTAATCTTGGAGCAAACCTCCCTTGATCCAACAGAGAAACAACAAAGTCAATGTTGACTTCGTTGTTGCTACTTCAAATCAAGGGAGACAATTTGATAAAATATTAGACGCGTGGCTCCAATAAATTATTCTCGAAACCAAGAGGAGATCATTTAGGTATCTTTTGAAACTCTCATAAAAATGCATCTTATAGTAAATAATGCACTACAAATATGACTTGTATTGATTTTTTAGATATTTATGGAGGTTGAATGATTTTGGCAGGTACTTTAAGATCTTTCTTCATCGATTGAGGGAAACTTAAGACTAAAATAGGGTCATAAATATGAAGAGAAACACATTGGGTCAACCATTGCAATTGTATTTTTGACCATTTCATCAGATCGAGTGTGATTGCTCCTTTCAGCATAGTTTATATAGCCATCAATTCTAATTATGTTTAATGTTTATGAATTGTTATGTGCTTATTTATTAATGCAGGGTTTTCTATGTGATAATTTATTGAGATATATCATATGTTTAATACTTTTCATGTTCTCTCCTTGCATCTAGTAATGGTAGATACAAGTCCATTTATATTGAGTAAAAGAAACCTTAGCTTCTTGTAGGGATTGATGAAGTGTTAGTTCATGCATCTACTGCTAGGGATCCTCCTAGAATAAGGCCAAATGAACTGAGAAACATTTCCATAAATAGTGTTGGTGTACTATGCCTCCTTTTTTCTAGGCATTGTTCCAGATCATGGAACATGTAATGTCCATCCATCCTAAAGATCCTTGCATGCTAATCATGAAAACCTAGAAAGTGCTTCAATGATACAATTTTCCTCCTTTACGCAACGATGCAAATTTACTCCTTTGGTACAAGATGGAAGCTAAGTAGTATGGCTATCTATCTCAATTAGAATAACATGGTTAGAGAATCTCCTCTCTTTAGTGCAAGACTCAAGATAACCATCATAAACTAGAGGACAACTTATGTCAAAGGGAGTGCTTTTTTGGGTAATGATGGGGTTGCAAAAATTAGAGCTTCCACCGAAACAATATTAAGCTAGAAACCACTTTCCTTAACATCCTTCTTATATAAAAAGGTATCAAGATGTATTGAATTAGCTAACGAGAAGTGTGAACTAGTCTTTAGAAAACTATTTGTGGGGGAAACCCAAACTTGAGTAGATCCATCATTGGGAACTTTAGACATCTTCTCACTTTCTTCTGGGAAGCAAATGTCATCCAAATGGTAGGTTCCTAAGGGATCATCATAAATAAAATCATGATGACCAATGGAATAAGAGTCCAAAACGTTTTTTGGACTACCAAGAGTAATTACCTAAGAGTATTTATCATATTTAGGACAAGGTTGATTATAGAACTATGATACCTTATGGTTATATTTGTTAGCAAGGAGATCATGATTAGGTTTTTGATTTTCAAGCTCATATTCATTAGACAAAATTAGGCTTCCAAATCGATCATGCTCGAAAAAATTATTTTTCATATCATCAAACTGAAAATTGTCAGTGTTTACATCAAGATCTAGATTTATCTTTATATTATGGAAGGATTTTGTATTTGAAATACTATTGGGAAGAGAATTGTTTGAGTTATTTCCATCGTTGAATGTTTGGATTTTTTTCTGGCCAAAGAGAGAGGTTTTAAAGGAATGTGTTTAAAGTTGGACTATTACAAGGCCTATGACAAGTTGGAGTGGAAATCCATTCTCCACATGCTTGAGTGGATAGGATTTGTGTCAAAGTTCATATATTATGTCAATATTCTCTTTTCCAATTCTTTGGTTATTGTGTGTGTTAATAGATCCCTTACTTATATTATTCATCTTAGTAGATAAATGAAGCAGGGATACCCTGTAGCCCCTGATTTATATGTTCTCACATATGATGCCTTGGGTTATATATTATAAAAGGTAGTTTACCAAGGTAAAGTTAATGGCCTTCCATGGTAATATTTAATCAACTCCCACTATGCTTATGAACACCTTGTGTAAAGCTTATAAAGAGATACTACAAGAGGAGAAAACCTCTATGATACTTATTGGATTAGACGATCACCCAAAGTGGATTCCTTCCCAATGGAAATGGGTTCAAAGGGGGGAAATCACCAAGTATCTTGGTATTCTATTTAGTATTGACATGACTCGAAATCAAATGTGAAACTAGGTTATTAATAATCTTACAGTCAAACTTGAATACTAGAATAGGAAGGATAGTTGAGCATGTTTTTGAGTAGGTAGCTTATATACAAGTCTTCTAAAGGAACATCACATGTAGTAGGTCAGGTTTTAGTGGTAGTAGGTTCCCCATACTTATATATTAATTGAAACATTTAGAGAAAGTATGGGATGTTGAAGACTCCTAAAGGGAATGGACAAATTCACGTCTTTGCATTTCTTGAAAGTAATATATATATATATATATATATATATATATATAATACCCTTCATGGTTATGGACATGTGGTTTGAATTTGAGGCAAGTCAAAGAAGTTTCTATTTTTAGAAAATTTTGTTTTTGGAAGATGTTTTAGAAATTTGGTCAAAATTGTAGGAGGATTGCATTTTTGTGGACCCAATATTGATAATTGTTCATGGTAATTTCAGTATGGCATAAAAAAATGGTGTTAAATTTCAAGCCATTTCAAGGTGTTTAAATTTTTAGGGTCCAAATCCATTTTTGTAGCTTCTAGAGGATGCTTGGTGGGCTCCCATATAAGGTTTACTTGTTATATTTTCCTATGACTTTGACCAAGGGCACACTACTCTAGGAAGCCTCTTCACACCTTCTTGTGACCATTCTTCTTTCTATTCTTAGCCTATACCAACTCACCCTACTTGAAAACCTTGTTAATTTTACTTATGGTTGACTTTGATGGAATTTTCTATTTAGGATTGATGTTATTTCCTTGAGGAGCCTTACCATTTATGTGAATGATCCTAACACTTTCCATTTCTAGTGTAGGGAGGGTGCTCCTTACTTGAAGGAGGTTTTCCCCATATTTATGACACCCTACATATTTCTACTTATAGTACCTATCTTCCATTTCAATTAAGACAAAAGTACGCACTGCAAATATCTTACACCTATGCTAAGCATGGAGGTCTTATTCTTGGAAGTTTCCTCCCTTAGGATTTCACTCTTTTACCTTGAGCCTTTTTAGTATTATTGCAAATTTGTTTTGATGGAAAATTCAATTTGGACATATTTTGATGGAGGAATATTTAATTCAAAGACAAACATTATCTTGGAGAAGGGGTGTACTTTATAGGAGGTTGTTATTGGTGTGTTGTTTTGTTCCTTGCATGAATATATCTATTCTCGAGTGAGGGTGATTTCATGGAGTTTTATTTGTTATATGCATGAGTTATTTTTCCTCTTGGATATGGAACACTTCATATAGATATTCCCTTGGATTAGTTTGGGAGGAATGACACTTTATTTTTATCTTTCTCTATTCTTACACTTCTCTCATTGTTATAAAGCATTGCACATAGTGAAGGGGATAGATCAATGCTTTGTATTTTTCTCATTGCTTCATATTTTCTTCTAGAAAGTGTGTGATTGAGAGCTAGCATAGAGTACAAGTGTTGGTTGAACTTATTTACAGTCATGATCATGGTTTCTTCTATCCCATGCGATGTGGACATGTTGAAGAATATTGACTTCCCCGAGATCTTGGAGAGTGTTTGGTGTGTTCCTACCAGTCAAGGACTTTTTCCTTCTACAACCTAAGGTCATAAAGATCTATCAACTACTTTATTGGTGACTAGTACATGTGTTTGTTGTGTAAGAATTTATGTGTTTTATATACTCTCTCTTTTATTGCATACTTAATAGGAAACTCAGTAGTAGGAACTAAATAATTTTGTTTACCCTACTCATTTTTTTCATTCATATTTAGCTCCATATAAGCCACTGGTTGATCTATAAGGTTATTTATTCATTAAAAAGACACTCATTTAGTCCTACTTGATCTTCATGCATCCTTAGGCATAATGTTGAGCATACATATTAGTTAATTTTATTTACTGTCCTTAGTTTTTCTATCAAAAAAGAAAGTAGCTTAAGTTTCCTATTTTTTATAATTTATTGTAGAAAGATACAAGATTTATACCTCCTCCTCAATTTGCATGCATAACAAATATAAAAAACTACAAAAACAACATTGCATTACTATTTGCAACAATTAAAACAATGATTTCTACTTGCTATATTTGTTTGTTTTTTGCACAACAATTAGTTCATTTTAGCATAAATTTGCATTGGTTTGCATGCCTAGTTTTCCTAAGTAAATATTTGCATTTTTATAGCATTTTAGTGGATTTCTTCTTGTTTTCTGCTTTATCGAATTGTAAACTTTTACGTAGAACAACACTTATTTATTTATTTATTTAAGGTACTACTAATAGTTAGTTGATTTGGAATTGATCCTTCAGATCACTTAGGGATACCACCCTGTGGTTAACATTCACTAACTTCGAAGTGAGAGGAAGTAAGCAAGGTGGTGATGGCTTATTTCCTATAGTTATTTGGAGTCCATGATCTATCTTTGCAAGATGGAAACTTATGGGTGATAACATTTTTCCCTTGTTGGTAGGGAGCTTAGCTAGGCTTTATAATATGTAGAACAACTAAATTTACTAAGATGAGCATCGGTTTATGTGATTTTGTTTTATTTCTCACATGGAGACTCCACTTTTGTAGCTCTGAATCGTGTAAGGAAAACTATGATATTGGACACTAATGAAGCCATGACTCTAACTTTGGATAAACTTGAGGAGATTCTCTACTAGGTTAGATTTATAGTCTCTTCTAAGAAAGTTCTTTCTACTTTTCATTTTGTTTAAGCTTTTCCTAATTCTCCAAAATCTCCTAGTTCTCTGAGTGAGCCTTTAATAATTACTTCTCTGAGAATTATTTTTCTAAGTGTTGTTCCGAGTCAATCACACATAGTTTCATCACTATTTGTTCCAATGAATTGTGCATCACTGAGTTTCACTACCATAGAAGGGTATCCCCATGACCTTGTTGATAGGTCTCATACATATATACCTATTTTTTAAGGAAATAGCACTATTATTGTTGAAACACATCTAAAGAAATTTTCAATTTTCGTTGAAAATTTTGATTTCAAACATGAAGATGTCCAAATGAAGCTTTTTTTTCAGGAGTTTGGATAGAAGCTTGTATATAGTTTAAGTATTTTTTCTAGGAGTATATATATATATATATATATATATATATATATA
>JZKD02S1917122.1:258515-268597 GCA_000966675.3 Picea glauca
AAAGCCTTTACACAGTCTCTTACAGTCACATGCACTTAGTCGTGCAATCCTCACACAGTATGCAAAAAACATTTACAATTAACACTTGCACTTAGCACATTGGCCTTCACTTGCCCTTAGTACCTAGCATCACACCACCCACTTACATCGCCTATATTTCTATTTATAAATTAAAAAAGGGCCCAGACATGGGTAAACCCATGGGCTGACATCCCCATACCCATTACATAAGCCCAAAACCCAAAAATCCCTAAAAGGGGTCGAGATCCCATGATCTCTGCTTCGACTTGCGCTCCGCCTTTGACAAGCTATTGAAGTCCCAAAATAGGTCAAACATGACCAAGGATCTCCAAAACTTGGTCAAGGGCCAACAATGGTTTTCTCGGTTTTGGTTTCCAGGGGAAAAATATCTATGTAATGTTTGTATTTTCCATTGTATCTTTTCTATTCTTTTACTGAAAATCTGTTTGCAGTCAATATTGTACAAGGTTAAAATCTACAGGTGGGAACAATAGAACTTGCTCCCCACCTCCTTTTCCTAATCCATCATTGGATAATTTGGTTGATATCCTTCTAAATTGACCAAGATCCATTTTTTTCAACCACTTGTATTTTGTGTAGTGAACTCTAATAGTTTTAACCCCCTATGGAATTTAGGATGGCCCAAAGGATATTAAGGAAAATATGGAATTAATTCCCAATCTTTCCTAATGAAAGTTGCTTCATGGAATGTATAAGACCTAACTAACCCTAGAAAAAATTTCATAGACTATTAGATGCATACATATTAGTGAGTTGGACATCTTGTGTTTGCAAGAAGTTAAAATTATTGATTTTCTCTTGTGCATGACCATGTCTATTATTTGGTTAGTTGTTGTATTTTATCTTTCCAATACTATTGAAGGGAGGGGAAGTGTTTGATCCAAATTTTATGAGCAGAATGAAATGAATACATATTATTCTAAAAATATGCTTAACACAGAATAACATATATACAGTAAAATCGGTTTATGTTCAATAGTTGAAACTATAAAATGCAGCGGAAAACAAGCTTGCTAGAATGGTGGAGGCTTATCTCTGAGAAGATATGTGATGGTTGCACTCATTCGCAAGAAGATGATTACAATGAGGCTCTAAATACCTTTTTACAATAAACAGGAATGTCAAAAAACCTAGACATCCAAAAACCTAACCCTAGGAGATGAAGCGCCAAAAGTCATATGGGCCCTATTTGGGTAAGCTAGTATATCAACTTCCCGGGGTCATAACTTTTTCATACAATCTCCATTTTGGGCGCACGATAGCCTATTGGAAAGGTTTATTCGACGAATACACATCTTGTCTCCATAATATGACTTTGAATTAGTTTATAGTGTGTCTGTGGCGAGCCCTAAAATCGTTGTTTAGGGCCTCAAAACGGCCTCAGAAGTCAGGGACCCGAAAACTAGGAAAAAACTATCAAAATTAACTAGTTGGAATAGGTGGGAGGCCACAGAAATCCATATGGATCAATCCTCCCCCCTCAGGAAGCAATGGTATCCATTGCGTTGAGTGCCCCCATCATATGAGGAAATTTCTGTTGAATTTGGCCCCGGGAGAGCCACTTGCCTTGGTGTAGAAGATGCCATGCTTTGACAACTCAATAAAGATGGATCCTTTGTTGGCGAGTGCCCTTGACCTATCTTTCTACAATCTGATCATTGGATTCCTTTTGTATGCAATCTGGGTTGAGCTCTATTGGTGTTAGTTTTTCTTCTATCTTTGAGGTGTCCAATAATGGCGGGAAATAAGGTCGAATGATATCCATGTTGAACATTGGGTGTAGGCCAATGAAAGGAGGAATGTTGAGCTCAAAATAATTATCACCCACAACCTTGGTGATGGTTTACAGTCCATAACAGAGTGGGAGAAGCTTCCGATGGGGTCCTATAAGGCGCTCTTTCTACAAGTGCAACCAAACTTTGTCACCCACTTAAAACTTATGTGGAACCCGGTGTTGATCATGGTGCTTCTTGTACTTGTCATTGGACTTCTGTAGGATATCCTAAACCTATTGGCAGATGTGTTGGATCCACTCAATCAATCGGGTGGCTTTTTCAGCTTCAATTGGAGCAGGAGATGAGTCGGTTGAGGTGACCGCAAGCGGTGGTGCAACATCTATGGGACCCAATAGTTGGAATCCCAACCCCACCTGAAAGGGGCTATGGCCAGTTGAGATATGAAAGACTCAGTTGTAGCTATGATGGACATAGGGAAGACCCTCACCCCATGTGCGAGGGTGCTTGGAACTATACATACACAGGATATGCACGATAATTCGATTTACGACCTCGTTTTGGCCATCTGTCTAGGGGTGGAAGGTCATGGATTTGGTGAGCTTGGTGTCCAGCAGTGACCAGAGGCTCGACCAATTTTTTTTGAGAAATTGATCATCACGATCTGAGACAATGGTTTTTGGGATTCCAAAATATTCCCAGACTTGTTCAAAGAAGAGCTTGGTAGTGGCCTGTGCTATGAACTTCCTTCTTTTACACATAGCACAATTTGAGGCTCTGATACCACTTGATGCAACCCCCCTTCTCTCCTCAGGGTTGCACGACCTCCCGATTAAGGATATTCAATTTACTAAGCTGAATCAACTCTTCGGGCCCCTGCTAGACCCTGAAATCAATTCACATAGGCCCCCTTTGGTTACCCATGTAGGTTCGAATCACCCACACACCCTTTTTCTAGCGCTTCTGGTAACTCTAATTGATGAGTGCTAGCTCCTCTACTAGGCCTTTATTCCTTATGACCATGGGATATAACCTCCAGCTTTCCCCCCTTCGTGACTTCGGGCTTCGACGGTTTTGAGTGTAGCCAAATCATTTTTCCCCGAACTCTGGATTGACGAAATGACCCGAAAAGAAATCTACGACTCGGGCTTCTCCAACAAACAATGGTTTTGATTCACTTCGGGACTCCGACTTCGAAATTTTTGAGTGTTCCAAACACCTTTTTCTTTGAATTGCTTCGTACCCAGATATATGGATCGAGTGCCACATGATCACCTCGATCGATGGTTAAAACATGTCCTTTGTTTCCACTTCGGATGACTTCCAGTCAATGCTCCTCTTCTCTCTTTCTCCCAGAGTGTCAATCCTCCAGAGTAAATATCCACTCTCCACGTGTCCCTTCATTCATCAACGACTCTTTTTGACTTCGGCCTTCAGGACTTATGACCTTTGGGAATTTACTCTCCAATTTCCCTGAAGTCTCCTGTCACCAAAGTGATAGATCTGACGCCACGTGCCCAAACCACTGATAGCTAGGATTAGCTTCTTACCTCTGAAGCTTCGAATGAATTGTAGTCAACAACTCCACTTACTCCTTTCTTTTTTGGAGTGCGCTCTTCTGAATGCCATGATCTGATGATATGTGTCCCTCTCAGATCCATGCCCACGATTTACTTCGCTACTTCAGGATTCGGGAGTTCTTTTTCCTCCACACATAATTTTCTCCTAAGTGCTTCTCTTCCAAAGCACGCGGATCTCCGCCACATGTCCTTCCTGGATCCAACGGTCCAAATCTCTTCATCCTTCGCGACTTAGACATAAATCTCTCTTTTCTCCATGCAAATCTCCCGGCGCTTATCTCCCGGACTCTCTGAAATGCTGCCATGTACCCCCCTTGATACTGACGACCTCCATTTACTTCGCAACTTCGAGACTTCGATGATCCTACTCCTTGAACACTTCCAAATATTCAAATACATGAAGTTTCAAAGGACTTCGAAGACTATCCTCCGTGAAACTCCCCCAGATCTCATGGTCTAGAAAGGTCTTGATTGCTCCAAATGGATCTTGCTAGTTGATTGGGAAATTTTCAGTGGGCTCCTCCCTACTGAAGAATTCTCGTCCGTTATCTCTTTTGAGCTTGTTCCACCTCGAAACTTTTAAGCTTCTCAGAATGTTTCTTCAACACTTAGTCGAATGTTGACCTTGAGCACACCTTGCAACAGGTTTCTCTCAACTTAACCCCTTTGTGGGTTAATGTGCACTCTTTGCAATAGTTCTTACACGACGCAATTGTTCCCCTTGAAAAATATAACGTTGAGTGGGTTTCTACCTATGCACACCTTGTGTGGTCCTCTACACTCCCTTGCAAATGAAACTTCTCCTTATCTCTCCTAAGTTTCTGAGTCAACCTAGACTCTGTCAACGCACTCCTTGCGAACACTATGCACACCTTGCATATAAATATCCATGTTATCTCTCTCGATCTTCTGAGTCACACTAGACTCTGTCAACGCACACCTTGCAGACACTATGCACTCCTTGCAAAAACTCGTAGAAGAGAAACAATTGAAACTTATCTAATCCTCACACATTCATACATTCAACCATGTAACACATTCATAACATAAGAACAAGTAATAATAGAGAATTCAATTAGACATAAAGCCTACCATTCATTCAGATAGACATAGTAACAACAACACCAAACATTTTGGATCAACACTTCTCTGTTATATTCATTCAAATGATATGTACCTAGGCTCATACAACTTCGATAAGTTTCAATAGTCTCAACAATATAAACTTCAGATAGCTTTCAACAGCCTCATTGGGCATATAATGCATATATTTATACAAGAGGGCTCATAGAGCTTTTCCCTCCGACTACCTTAGTTCTATCCTATCAAATTAAAATCTTTCAACTAATAAGGCTTATTACAATAAATGATCGGTACAGACAGATAAGATCGAATGCTTCAGATATGTATTGTTATTAACTACAATAAAGAAAATACAATCTCCATTGATCTCATGCGATGGTTCAGCTTCTTAACATTTAAGATCTTCTTTAATTACTATATTTTCAAGATATTTTGTGACATGCCATATCTAAAATTCAAAAACACTTCAAAATGTGTGCTACAACACTAAATCTTCCTCCACTTGCGCTTTGATGACGATGCTCCTGCATCATACTCCTCTGGCCAAAAAATCATGGACTCATGTCCATGAGCTCTTGCATTAACTTTCCATGCTTCTGAATATCTGCTTCATTTACCCAACTGGCATATTCTATTAGGTGTCCTTTCCACTTTACCAAATACTCAAAATAAGTCTTTCTCCTGGTCTTCTTACCAATCCTTTTCTCTATGATCTCCTCCATCTGCGGATTTTATGCTATAGGCGTCTGCTTCTCCCACTAGATCTTTTTTTGATCTTCTGATCCTTGTGTATCATACTCCCTGTAAGGGTACAGGTCTGAAATGTTGAATATGGGTGATATACCCACATCCTCTGGTAGCTCTATCTCATAAGCATTGGCATCAAATTTCCTTAGGATATTGCATGGCCCTATCTTCTTCAATTTCAGTTTGTTATATGTTCCCCTTGGGAACCTTTCCTTCTTGAGATGTGCCAGAACTTGATCTCCCACTTCAAATTGAAGTTCTCCCCTATGTTGATTAACTCTGCATTTATATTCTCTGTTGTTTTTCTACAACTTCTCTTTGACCTGATTATGAATCTTTTGCACTTCTTCTGCGAAGTCTTCTACTCCAGCGCTTCTGAATTGATTTTCCTCCAAATCTCTCAATTCTGATACTCCTCTTGGATTCATCCCATATACTATTTGTAATTGAATCTTTCCTATACTCCTGTTTGGTGAGTCATTGTATGCAAACTCTACTTGTGACAGAATCTGATCCCACTGGTTATGATGTTTAGTGACCAGACTCCTCAAGAAATTTCCTAAACTCTGATTTACCACATCAATTTGTCCATCTGTTTGAGGGTGATATGTTGAACTAAAGGAAATTTTTGTCCCTAGTTTCTTCCACAATGTCCTCCAGAAATGACCAACAAATTTAGTGTCTCTATCTGAGACAATACTCTTGGGCAACCCTTGAAGTCTCACAACTTCCTTGAAAAATAGATTTGCAATGTATGTTGCATCATTAGTTTTCTGGCATGGAATAAAGTGTGCCATCTTTGAGAATATATCAACTACAACAAATACATAATCGCTTCCCCTTTTCGTTCTTGGCAATCCCAACACAAAATCCATGATTATTGCATCCCAAGGCCTATCTAGAATAGACAATGGTTGACATAACCCAGTGTTCAGTCGCTTTCCTTTTGCATATTGGAAAATCTTACATATGTTTACAAATTTCTTCACCTTTTCCCTCATACATGGCCAATAGTGTGAGCTTATCAATTGTGTAAATGTCTTTTCATGGACAAAATGTCTTCCTAGACCTCTACTATGTTTTTCTTTCAACAGATTATCTCTCATCGAGAACTTTGGTATGCACAACTAGCTACCTTTAAACAATAATCCATCTTTAATGAGATACTCTGTCCACTGACTTCTATCTCTGAGCACATGATTTATGCACGCTTCATACACCTCTTTAAAATATGGATCATCACAATACATTTCCTTAAGGTGTTCGAATCCTAAGGTTTTCACTTGAAATTCCTGCAGAATCATACATCTCCTGCTCAATGTGTCAACAACTTTGTTAGCATTACCAAAAATATGTTTAATGACAATAGTGAAATTTTTCATAAACTCTATCCACTTAGCATGTCTTTGATTTAACTTCTCCTGTCTAGTTATGAATTGTAAAGCTTGATTATCGCTATACAAAACATTTTTTTTTGGAACAAGGTAGTGCCTCCATTTCTTTAAAGCTTGAATTATTGCATAAAATTATTTATCATATGTGGAGTACTTCCTCTTGGTGCCATTCATATTCTCACTGAAATATGCAACAAGCCTATTATCTTGGCTCAAGACTGCTCCAATTGCTACTCCACTAGCATCACATCGTACTTGAAACATCTTCTCGAAATCTGGCAAGAGCAGAATCGATTGTTCTATTATCTTCTCCTTTGATATCCTGAAACTTTTCTTAGCTTCTTCTGTCCACTTGAAATATTTATGTCTCTTATTCACCGTATCTAATATTTGTGCACAAATACCACTAAAATTTCTATGGAACTTTCGATAGAAACTTGCTAATCCATGAAAGATTCTCACCTCGAATATACTCCTTGGCGATTTCCATTCTCTGATTGCTCTCACCTGCTATGGATCCATATTCAATTCATTTTAAGAGATTACAAAACCCAAGTAAATGAGTTATGTCTTCATAAAAGAGGATTTATTCATATTTATCAACAACTTCTCCCGCTGCAATCTTCTCATCACTAACGTTAAGTGTCTCAAATTCTCTTCTTCAATTTTACTGAAGACTAATATATCATCCATATATCAATCAAAAATTTACCAAGAAAATATTTCAATACCTCATTCATCAACCTCATAAAAGTACTTGGGGCATTTGTCAAGCTAAATATCATAACAAGCCACTCATACAACCCTTCATTTGTTTTGAAGGTTGTTTTCTACTCATCACCTTCTCTCATCCTTATCTGGTGATATCCACTTTTCAGGTCTATTTTTGAAAAATAATTTGCTTCGCTCAAACAATTCATTAAGTCATACATACTTGGAAAATGAAATATGTATCTGATGGTGACTTTGTTTATGGCTCTTGAGTCTGTACACATTCTTCATCCTCCATCTTTTTTCAGACTCAACATAGTTGTTACTGCGCATGGACTCAAGCTTTCTCTAACTAAACCCGTGTCCATCAAATATTGGACTTGTATCTTTACGTCCTCATTTTCTTGAGGTGTCAATATGTACACTGCTTTGTTTGGAAAACTCGCTCCTGGTATTATATCAATGTGATGGTTGATACTCTTGATGAGTGGTAATGAGCGAGGTAACTCATCCACTACTATGTTAGCGAAATTTTATGACATCTCTTGAATTTCTTCAGGAAGATCATCCATAGAAGTACTTGTAAGGATGACTATGGGCTTCCTCACCACAATAAATTGCATATCTTGTTCCTTCTTGACCTCACTTAGGAGTTCCTTCCCACTCATGAGAAGTATACTTGTGTTGGATTCTTCCTTCACTTTCTTTTCCTCTATTGGTAGTAGCATGTGTGTCCTACCATTTTTCTCCAGGGTATAAGTATTTTTTCTCCCATCATGAATTAAATTTATGTCAAACTGCCATGGTCTCCCCAACAAGACATGACATACATCCATGGAAATCACATCGCACAAAATCTCATCTCTATATCATCTTATCTTAAATTCAACTTGCCATTGTTTAGTTACCATTACCTGGTGTCCTTTCTGCAACCATGAGACTCTATATGGATTCAGATGTGCAGTCGTCTCTAGCTCCAATTTCACCACCATTTCTATGGATACCAAATTATCAGAGCTCCCACTGTCAATTATCACCTTGCATACCCTGTATTTGGTATTGCAAAGAGTTCTGAACAAATTGTTCCTCTGCACTGGGTTCTCCACTTCTGGATCTAGCTTCAAGAGCACCTTCTTCGTCATCAAATATCTCCCATCTTCTGCACCTTCTACCTCAACATTTCTCTTCTGTGCTTCTGAAATTTGATCTTCACCTCCTCCTTCTTTCTTTCTCTCAGGGCATTCCCAAGACATCTGTCCTATTTTTCTGCAGGCATAACACTTCACCTCTCCTCCTCTACCTCTTCCTCTTCCTCGAGGAAAAGCATTCCTTCCACCATATTGTCTCCCTCAGGAACTTCCCCCTATTTCTGAGTGACTGTGTGGTTTTCCAGTCTCAACCTTGGGCTTCTGTACCTTGTCATGGACAATTCCCTTACCTCTTTTTATACTTCTTCCTCTTCTTCATTGGCTCTATTTCCTGGCCAATTTCTCTTCCACCTTCAGTGTAATCCGATAAGAATCCTACACTATCCTCATTGTTATCATGTTGATTTCATCCTGGATCTCATATCTCAGGCCATTTGTATACCTAGCAACCTTTTCATCATATTTTTCTCTCTGTCTAGCCCTAATGTGTGGCTTATAAAATTCCCCGATTTATTGTTTTATTGTCTCTCCTTTCTGTCTTAGGTTCTGCAATTTCCTGAACATGTTTATCTAATAGTATTTGGGTATGAATTTAGCCTTCAACTTGGCTACCATTCTATCCTAGTTCTTGATCTTTTTCTTTCTTTTTCTTCTTTTGTTAGCCTGTAGTTAATCCCACCACAGCACTGCGTGTCCCTTCAATCTGGTGACATCATGTTTTACTTTATTCTCATCATCAAATTCTTCATAGTCGAAGTATTTGTCCATTTCTCTTATCCAATCCAACAATTCTTCACCATCTAAGTTGCATTCATACATTGGGATTTCTATTTTTTCTCTTGCTCCCAATTTGACAACAACTTTCAACAAGCATTCTTCTGCAACATCTTCTCCTGCAGCTCCTTCAACTTCCATTTCTTCGCTCTCTGCATCACCGACGTCTCCAGCATTAGGTGTTATTCTTTATGATGTCTCTATAACATATAATATTTCACGAAGTTCTCTCATCTATGTTTCCACAAATGGATTTGATACAGGTCGCTCTGCATGTCTTCTAGGTGGCATTGTGCTAAAATTTTCCTTTACAAAAAATTTATGTTGCGGTGTTGATACCACTTGATGATACCAGACTACTTCCTTCTTTTACATAGAGCACAATTTGAGGCTATGATACCTCTTGATGCAACCCCCTTCTCTCCTTGGGGTTGTGCAACCTCTCGATCAAGAATATTCAATTACTGAGTCGAATCGGCTCTTCGGGCCCCTTCTAGACTCTGAAATCAATTCACACAGGCCCCCTTTGGTTACCCACGCAGGTTAGAATCACCCACACACCCTTTTTTTGGTGCTTCTGGTAACTCTAATTGACGAGCACTAGCTCCTCTGCTAGGTCTTTCTTCCTTATGACCATGGGATATTGTTAAGCCCTAATATTGGCTCATTACCACTCAATTGGGGCATATTAGATTAGTAATGTTATTTTATTCATGTCGGCTTTAGGCCATTAGTTGTAATTTAGATTAGTAATATTATTTTATTTATGTCGTCTTTAGGCCATTAAACCTCCTAGTCTCCTATATATACCAAGGAGACATTTTCATTTTGAATCATCTTGTACTTGAACATTTAAGTGGGGTAAAAGGA
>JZKD02S1917122.1:297256-309140 GCA_000966675.3 Picea glauca
CTATACATGTAAGATTGTTAGAGAAGGCCAACTTGTTTGTAGCATTTTTGTAATTTTGGGACTTGAAAGACAATACTCTAATAAGTATTTTTGGGTTTGTATTACTATGATGTACAGTGTGACCACAACCACTTGTTATTCCAAATTATAATCGTTTTGGTCAAAAAAATAAAATAAAATGTTCCATTCAATATTTCCAAATTCAAGTCATTATAGTATATGTAGTTAATTTAGAATAATAATATGAAAATAACATATTAATAATCACTAGTCAAATCTAAAATGTAAGCTCATTTAGTACAATAATATGAAAATACCATATTAATAATCACCATTCAATCCTAATTTAAATTGCGGAAGTGATATATATGATTCTCTCTATTGTTTGTGCACAACTTGTAAAGAGGGATATGGTAATATGCTTCAATATACTCTTTGTAATCTAATATATGTTGAGATATGAGTATGTGTTGAGATATGAGTGGAAACATTTTTATATTTGTTGTGAACTGAGAATGCAATGGAAAGATAATAGATTTTGTTTTGGAAACTACCAAGTTTAGTTCATGCTACAGTTATTTGTAAATACAAGCAAGGTGTTAACGTCCAAAATGTAAGATTAATTCATATACTCCAAGTTAACACAATACATGATGAACTCTTGTGAGCTGTCACTACAAAAAATCGTTGGCTTAAGGCTCAAAATTCATTCACTAATGTTTATTGATGCTTTGGATCTAAGTTCAATTTACTTCAAGAAATGCATTTCAAGATAACAAACCATAGGTCATGGAGGAGTGGAAAGCACGAGGGGATCCTCACTAATCCCAAAGGAAAATTTGAAATGCCTTATTGTTGGAGATTGGAAAAGTCAACCAATAATCAGGTATAATCTTACTCACTACTCCAGGGGCTAAGGTTGGTGGTGGAAAAGAAGAAAATTCAACATTTAACTGTATTAGGGGATTCTAGCATTATTATTAGGTTGATGCATCATAAAATTTGTCTAGATGATTATAGACTTGCCTCTAATTTGGTATGAGCGCAACATGAGGGTGCAAGAATTCAAAAAATATCATTTTTCCATGTCTTAAGGAGTCATAATCACCAAACTAACTCGCTAGCCAACGAGGCAACAAAACTTAAAATGTGGGAGCTTTGGGTTAACGGAAAATTAACCATACAAGTCATACCTTAATTTTCCCTCATGTATTTAATGACAAGTACTACAAATGCATTATTCCATGTGTTCCTCATGCACCATCCCATACACCAAGGAAAAGTAATAAACACGACGAGACCCAAGGCCCCATCACACATGCTCATGTTTGCAAGGTTGAAGGTTAATGAGGTTTCATGTTTAATTCACCTTGGACAAGGTGGGACAATGGCTAGTTCGACCTTTTCTCAGTGGGAGGAAGGTGGGAAGATCTATTGTTTCGAACTCCATTCAAATTCAACATTGAATCTCAAGTTGGTGGTTGATCATGCTTCCACTCTATTTGCTCTTCTTTTGTTGAGTTTGGATAGTGCACAAGAGCTTGTATTTAGAAAATTAGTTATCTCGGGTTATGGTTATTTTGGCTTTGCATTTGAATCTCTAAGGAAAAAATTATTAGGTACAAATATCTGGTCTCCGCTCTCTCGCTATGGGTAACTCTGTTTAATTGGATTCCACAAGGAACTAGCCTTGGTCCCCATGTCAACAGTTGGTATTGTTACCTTCTATTTTTCTCTCCATTTGTTGAATTTGGTATGTAAACAAGTGGTGGCTTTTAATACAACAAACATCTCTTGTTATTGTGAGTGTGGAACCATCTCTATCTATTTGGGAAAGGGTTAGGGAGTGTAAAATTTTTATGTCACTTGTAGGTTGTAGCTCAAATTCATGCTTGCATGATAATAGGGAAAGTTCACTCATGTGTGGTGTCAAACATCTTCTATTCTATTTTGATCAAGGCGTGTAGGTTTATTTCAAGTGTCAACTCTTTGTTATGCAAACAAAAGATCGACTAGACATCATGGATCATTGTGATTTACAAGAGTTAAGGAGGATATTAAGGACACATGAAGAAATGGTTCAGGGAAACAGAGCATCCATTCTCACTCTTATCTCCAAATTTCATGAATATGAGCAACAATGTATCTCAAAAATTGCAAAGGTTATGATCACCTTGGTGCAACTTAAACATTAGTTGCTCATTGCTGAGGTAGAGTGCAATTTCTTAAAAAATCTGGTGTAGAATCTAAAAAGATGCACAATCGGTGGCTTCTAATCAGTGGATGTTAAGACAAGGTGAATACAAGGGTGGAGATAGAGTGATACAATTAATAGAAGATATAAACAACAACCAGTAATGGCGTATCATTTGTTGCACATACTAAGGGGCTCAGCAACCAGTATGGACGTATAAACAACAATCCCTGTTTGTTTAGAGTTGTCATATTTCAAGTTCTTTTAATAGAATTTTTTGTAGAATTTTTTTTTACCAGGGAAATCGCTAGTATGGCATATAGTCATGTGACATGTGGTTGTATTATCCAATTTCTATCACTATAACTTTAGGTATGTCAATGGGGTCCCTCACGTGGTACACAACAATTAGGTAAACAATATCTAGTGATATGTTTTCTCTATTATTTCCCTTACCCCCACCTTCACATATGAGGGTGGGAGAATAATAATGAAAATATATTACTGGGGGTGGGGGAATAATAGAGAAAATGTATAATACATTTGTTAGGGTGGGGGAATAATAGTGAAAATGTATTAGTGGGGGTGGGGGAATAATAAAGAAAATGTATAATACATTTTTTCTAGTATAATATATTTTATTTATTATTCCCCTCACCTCACTCCCATGTTACAAATTTCCCCACCTCCACCTTCACATTATACAATTTCACTATTATTTCCCACTCTCACAATATCTAATGAATTGATAACCATATAACAACCTAACTAAACCTTATAAACTATATCATAATAATAAAATTTGTCGAAATAGATCATAAATTTAAATAATAGCCGATTAATACAATCAAAACACTTTACCTTTCACCAAAATTACACATGAAAAATCTCCATAGGAAAACTTTAAAGAGCATCTCAACCAAAGTTAGATGTAATGGTTTAATCTTATTTATTTAGTAGGTTGGATTCTAGAGGAAAACTTTAAAGAGCGTCTCAACCAAAGTTAGGTGTAATGGTTTAATCTTATTTAGTAGGTTGGATTATATAGTATCATCCTCCTTTAAAGTTTTTTGATATTTCCTTAAACTAATAATTTGACCCACGGATTATATATATATATAATCCTTGTTTAATAAATGAAACTCTTACAATATTGATTCTATTAGATCATTGGTCATCAACAATACTTATTCTAATTTTAGAATCTTATCATAAGAGGTAAGAGGTTCATCATCAGATGACAAGAATTCACCACTGCATGATGATAAATCATATTATTAAAACAATATACTAATCAATTAGTGACGAGGGTTTTCATCATTCAAGGAGCTTCATCAATTTGTGAGGGTTTTAATTGATCAAGCAACTTCATCAATTTGTAATAAGAATTAAATTATAAATACAGAAGCTAACAATCAAAAGGAGGAGGATTTTGACATCAAGTAGCACATGCATATTTAACTATCATAGATAATTATTATGAACTTGATTCTTTAAAATTTAGGAAGTGTTATCTATAATCTAAAAAGTATTATTATAAAAAGTATTATTAAGAAGGTCATTTCAAAAGTTACATAAAGAACAAGGTGAATAGTAATAAAGAAAGTAATATTGATATTGTTTAATGATGAAGAATGTTTTTTTTCCACGGGAAATATTTCTCTTTATATTCAAAAGGATATAAAAATTTACATTCAACAACCTTTTCTGAAGCTGGTCCTTGGGCTTATTACACCATTCTTATGGCAATGTAACTATCTAGAAAGACTCCCTATCCATTACCAAAAAGCTTCCAGCCTCAGACCTAAAGGTGTATCTCTAGAATTACAAGAACAAACTCAGTAAGAGGACTGACCTTTTCTGCATCCACTGCATTATAGTATCAGAAAGAAAGTGGGACCCTCATTGTCGTCCTCCCATTGAGAGTATCTGATTTGACCAAGGGGCATAGACGACGCCTTTTTTGACATGGTGTTTGCTTCTCTATTATCTTCTCTATAAATGTGGGCAAAAGATAGGCTTCTAAAGTGTCGCATGGTTTCTAGTGTTATTTCTTTCCAGTTCACCAGAGCAGTCGTTTGAAGATCAGCCTTCCCGTTGAACCAGTCAACTATAACTTTGGAATCCCCCAGTGCCAACAATTCATTAATATCCAGTCTTCGAGCCAAGATGAGCGTTGCCCACACCCCCATAAGTTATGCCTTGCCCACACCCACAGTCTTCGAGCCAAGATGAGCCAAGATGTGCCTGTCCACCCCTCTGATAATTTTAAACTGTGTGATACTTGTTTCCAGACTCCACAAGTAAACGGACAATTCACAAATAAGTGAATAATTGTTTTGCATTCCGATTTGCACAGAGCACATCGGCTTGGTCCCGCCCATCCACGGGCCTGAAGATTTTCCCACACGAGTATTTTGTTCTCTGTCAGTAGCCAAATAAAATTTTTGATCTTCATGGGGCATTCCCACTTCCACAGCTTTTTCCGCCATGCCTCATCTTTTTTTTCCCAAAACTTGGCAGCAATCGCTTTGTAAGCGTTTTTTACAGTAATCTTACCTGTGTTGTCACCTCCCGTCCACATGAGGACATCCGGTCAGAATCTTTATCAGTCTCGAGATTTTTATCCCGGTCAGAATGCCTTCTGCTTGACTTTTTTTCAGCATAAATAGTGAGAAAGTAATGGGATGCATATAATAAATAACATATAGATGACATAGTGATCTTCTCAATCTATTTCTTTCAATTCTTTTTTATAGTCAAGACATGTTAGCTTTCCCATCTTTTAATATCAATCGTATGAGAAAGGAGGTTGAAATTGAAGACCATTCAAACCTTTAATAATACCCTGCCTCTATCGTCTTGCCAATACTAGTTGTAACACATGTACCTAACTTTAAAGCTAGAACAAGTGTCACTATTCCTGGTATCAACAAACGATAGAAAAGTTAATATTGTTTGATGTGTTGGACATTTGATTTTTTTGTTTTTTAAACCAGAATTTAACACGGATTATATTAAAGTCGTTGTTATCTTACAAAGGAAGGCTTCCAGCCTATCAAAATTTCTAAATCTATAGCAGAAAGAAAAATGTGTTTGATAAGACTATTTCTAAGCTCATATGAGCTTATTACATCCTTGTAAAAATTGCCTAAACACCAAAGAACTTTAAAAAAACATATATTAATTAGAAGAGAAATAGTTTGAGATTTCAAGAGCTCTAGGAGGAACTCCTTCTTCAATCTTGATGGGGACAATGCCTTGGCTAAGGGTACATGCGTCATTTTAGCTCCTTCTTCTCTAGAATTTTGGCCGCCATGGACATAAGATGTCGTTGCCATAGGTAGGGTGTTGAGTTGAGCTTTGATCTATTGTAATTATGATTCCATTATGTCCATCATCCTATTAAGAGCTTTCAAGGTCACGTTCGCTTCTTTGTTCTCGGAGATAGTCAAGTTTACTAGGGTTTGCTCAAAATCCCTAAATCTGCTTGATAGGTGATGGAAGGCCAAGCTATTTGACTATGCAATCTTCTCATGTCTCATAAGCACTTTCTTGAAATCATTCCAAAAAGGCTCCATGGGTGGAGGCTGGAATATCCCTTTCTAAAGAGCACTAGTTCCACGATAACCCAGGTCTCAACCCCAAATAAAGGTTAGTGAAAAACTACAACAGGGATTGGACAAATTTAAAAAACCACAACACTTACCCATGCCAAAGATGGATAAAAGGATGAGAACAAAGACCTCATCGACTACATCAGTGATTGAGAGAAAACAAAAAGGGTGCCCAGATACTGTTTGTTCCAAATGAGTAAGGTAGGACTCAGTCTGCAATAAACCCTTGCAACTAATAGCGCACCCTGGTACCGGTTGTTTGAGACAGGAAAACCAAGACATGTCGAACAAGGAATGACTACAAAGTGTGAGCATCCCCTAAGCATAAATATTTTCTACACCTCGAACAAGACGATCTTGACAAGGATGTGCAAATGGAAAATTCAAGACAGAATCCATCGAACCCTCCTCAAAACAAGGGCATCACATATTCGAATGAACCAACTTAATCCCTGTATGTGCGAAGAGAGGAGCCCGACGCCCAAGAGTCGTCACTTGCCAACTCAGGGGCATGGGAAATGAAAGGGGGGGAGCGGACATTAGGGAAAGACATGAGTCCCCCCCACCCCACTAACCATTAGTTCACCCTTGTTTATTCTAGTTCCCCCTTTTGGCTTGATGACCAACAATGGCATTTAAATTCAGTTTGACATGGTAGAGATGGAATTCCTCGAAGTTTTGACTGAGCACGATGACTCGACTTATTATCCCATTAAATAAGTTGGTTCTAGATTGAGATAGTTTAATGATCGCTCTGATCATGATCATTGAGTCTCCAAATACTATCAACTTGTTGATGTTCCTTTCTCTAGCAAGACTCAGCCTCTGGAAAAGAGTGTATGCTTTAGCAATGTTGCTAGAAGAGGCTTCGAATCCCCATGAATAAAGAGCTAACAATGTTTCCTCCAGGATAAAAAATAAAAAAAATAGTCCCACCCGCGTCTGCCACCCCAATGATAGATTCTTGATTACTACAACAACTTGTGTTGAATATTATAGGAATCTTAACATAACTCTGCCTCATTGAATTAAAAGTCCTTAAACTCCATAGGACTCACCTTTATTGACTAAACATACTTTAGTGGGTATTATTGGAATCTATGATTTTGAAGTTAATTTCACATATTATTATTATATTTTTATTAACATAAATTTACTTTAACCTAAACCAGAGAGAAAAAATAAATTATAAATTTATTACTCCTTAAAATACCCAAATTTAAATAAATCTATATTAATTAATTTATTTTATTTTTATAAATTTCATTTTTTTATAATTTACTTTATTAACATTATATCTATCTAAAATGAACATCGTAACTATATGGATACAACAAGATATCTAACTACTATGAAAATGATGAACGAATATATTGGCTCAATCATAAATGATAAATGATAAACGAATATATTGGCTCAATCATCTGGCTGTTTATAGCATCAAATTTCTTAACGTAGTATTTAAAATTTCATCTAGCGGGGATAGCTCAGTTGGGAGAGCGTCAGACTGAAGATCTGAAGGTCGCGTGTTCGATCCACGCTCACCGCATTTTTAAATTCGGACTTTTATGATCTCATTAAACTATAAATTCTGTGTGCAACGATTTCAGATTTTGCATTTTCTGTGAAAGTATTGATTGGATTAAAACTTTTCTGGGAAGAAACCCTTTTGAGATACTTTGTGGCTCACAGGTTTACAAAGTTATCAACCAAAAAAAAGATAGAAAGCCACATACTCATATTGTGATCGAAGTAAAGTTAGAGAGCTATGGAAACTATATGGTTGACATTGTAATCATACTCATAGTGTGATAAAAGGAATTTTGTTGAGAAAGCCCATTTCATTAAATTTTTATTTAAGGCCTTGGATTTCTATAATATTTTGGTTGTGTCTTCCTCGTGGGATGAGGGGCTTTTAACCGTGATCTCATCCAATCTAAGTGGATCTCAATGGAGTTTCTTAGTCTTCTTAAGTAATTTTGGTTATTTTTGGAGCGCATTTTTGGTTTATTTGCCACAAGTCTTAGGCCTCAATGTCATGTGTGTTTTAATTGTCAAGTATTTATATATTTGAAATATATTAATCTCACTAGGGTGAGGGGAAAGATAATAAAGCAACCAATCAAGGACATAAATTTTCCAAATACCTATTTCCACTTCTAAGGCCCAAACCACAAAATCTATGATTGTCCAATGATGGCTCGGGTTGATCCCCAAGTAGCCCTAACTTTTCAAGATATGTAAGATCAAAAGAGTTTTATAGTTAATGCAAATAATGTGGGTAGTTGGACTTAAGTGGTTGCAAAACAACAAAGCAAATGGCTCTCCAAAAGTTCTTGTTTACAACTTGCCACAATGAATTATGGCCAAAGTAAGTCTCCCCCCAACTCACCCTCGCTAAATTGAGAACTGATATCGCGCAATTTGTAGTTGGAGTAAAGGATGGATGGAAGAAAGGCAAATTGGCGAAACTGAGACTATCCTACCATTGTCACCTCAATAGGATAGTTCTTTTTGTTTAGGGTGGTAGGCCTAGGGGAGACGTCCCCGATGACCTGGGTTCTGAGAAGGCAAAGACTTATGGCTAAGTAGAAAGTTTTCCCCCCTCACAAGTCACCACCGATCAAAAATTCCAGCTAATCAGCCAATAAGAGTAAAGATAACCGGAAGTCGGAAGTATAATTGGTAACCAAAAGTGTACCTGCTCGAGACAAAGCAACAAGAAAACTATACATGTGCAAGAACACTTGCTTGGTTAGTACTTCATATAATCAAGGACCTTCTGATATAAATCAATTGATAGACAATATTGATGAAGCAAGTCAACAATGTACAATAGCAATGATTACAATATATATCACTTCACAATAAATGCTTAAAAAGAAACTTCACAATGTGCAATGGCAATTTATCATCAATGTAACAATACCAACATTAGAAGCAACGCTTGGCCAATCTTTCAATTTCTTTACAGATGTAATAAATGTTGCATTGATATAATTATAACACAAGTAGATGATGACAACAATAGGGTTAGTGAGTGTTAGTCCTAGCTAGGGTTAGAAGGAGTAAATGATTGTTGAAAGTTTTAGAAGTTGTGATCAAGGTACTCAAACAATGAAGGTCTTAGATCAATGCGTTATTAGGGAAAATGGAGTCAAATAGTTGCAAATGTTGAAGGGTCGAAATCATAGTGATAGGGCCAAAGACAAGAGGGATATGATGGTTGAAGTGTTGCTAAGGCACAATTTGAGTAGTTATCGAAAACAAGTTCATCAATATCAAATTGTGATTCAACGCATTCCAGAAACTCAAATTGTGAATGACTTTCAAAGTGATGCATTTCAGATGGAGTGTCACTAGGGATAATCATTTGGTCAATCAAAGTTGGACACTCTTCTTGATCTAGTATATCATTCAATGTTCCATCGCTAAACGAGTAATGCAAAGCATGCATGGTATGCTATGCAGATGAATGCTTGTGTGTGTGATCAATGTCGAAAATATTTGTATAAAGGAAATGCAAATATTTAGACTCTAAAAGTGATGGGATTGTTTCAATGAGGGATTCGTTACAGACCAAATTATGTTCATGATTTTTTGGAGGGGGATCGTTGAATGGCTCACACTCTGGGGCTAAGGGATCTAATATTTCTGATAAGGATTCCCCCATAGCTGTGTCAGATTGTGGGTTAGATATTGTGTACCCCCTATCTTTCATGGTCAAATATTAGTCTTGTGAATGGGAGATGGTTTATTCATCCATATTGCACCCTTCAAAAATAGAAACTAGGTATGAAAACCAATTCAATATTTCTTGTCCTGAGGGTTCATCACTTTCAGTAATTCTGCAATAAATCTGCATGACTCTTTGAAAGAAATCATCTACAGATTCATTTCCGAGCCTACGGATATATGCAAGTTCATAAAAAATTTCTTCATAAACATAATTTTCATGAGCAGCGAGAAATATATCCATATGGTGTTTCCAACTATGAATTGATTTTGTTGGCAAGGTCCTAAACCAGGGTTTAATTTGTCCTTTAAATGTGAGAATGAATAGTCGACACATTTCATTGTCCTTGGTTAAATTTCAATTTTTTCTCCTAGCGATGGTGGGTCGACATGGATTTTGGCCATATGTGCTTTGTGCATCATGAATACTGGCATGGGCATGTGAGTATCTTCGTCATCCAATTTTGGCAATCAATCGTCATGGAGTTTCTAGATCTCTTCTTCATCCATTTACCTGATATTTTCTTTGTTTCTCTTCTATCACTGCTACGTCTTTCTTTATTTCTCCTTCGTCGTATTTAGTTGTAGATTGCATCGCAAGAATGTTGAGTGCGACCCTCCTCCGCTTGATACCTGAAACCATTCAACATACCATAAATGAGAGTAACTCCAAATAAACTATCAAAACGAGTCATTATAACACATATAATGGAGGAATTAAATAATTGAAGTATCATGTATAAACTTTCCTGAGTTTGATTCATGGTTTCTTTGCTTACGGTTGAGGTGTGGTGTTCTTCGAGGTTGTTAACAAGGTGTCAGATCTTAATCCAAAAATAAGTATACTATAGGTTAGTTATCAAATAATATAACTATGAAGTTGTATATCTCGAAAATACCTTTCCAACAATATAAAGAACACACAAAACGAACACGAGTCAAAATTTATGGCCATTTTACGAAAGTTCGTTTTTTATGTTTTGGAGGAGTTAATACTAACTCCTCCTATTTGCTATCGGAGGAGTTAGTACTAAATCCTCCGACTTGCTATCGGAGGATTTAGTACTAACTACTCCAACTTGCCATCGAAGGAGTTTGAACTAACTCCTCCGATATCTATCGGAAGATTTTGAACGAACTCCTCTGATATCTATCAGAATATTTTGAACTAACTTCTATTATATGTATTGGAGGAGTTTAAACTAACTTCTCGGATGTGTATCAGAGGAGTTTGAACTAACTTCTATGATATGTATCGAAGGATTTTGAACTAACTTCTTCGATATGAATCGGATAAATTGATGGGAACTCCTCTGAAATTTCAGAGGAGTTGAAGGGAACTATTTTGAATCGCTTCGAAGGAGTTGAAGGGAACTCTTTTGAATCGCTTCGGAGGAGTTGAAGGGAACTTCTCCTTCCTGGGAAAGCAAAAATTGGAAAAATTTCTAAGTGTCCCATTGGAAAGAGACAATGAGAGCTTGAGTTCAAAAGCCCATAACTTCCTCATACGATGCCCGATTGAGGTGTCATTTTTCGCAACACGAAGAGCACAAAGAGACACTTATTTAAAAATAATTGAACATGTTGTTCAAGAATTTGAGTGAATCCATGTTTAATGATGGCCATGGTTAGCGAGGATTGCTTGGAGGGAAATCATTTGCGATCATTTTGACACTTCCAGACCTCAGATTTTAATTCCGTCAGTTGCGTTGGAATCTTAATCGTGTAATCGATACAGCTAACCTATTTAAGGAGTGACAAATCCACTTTCACCAATACTCAAAATTGTGAGCAAGGACATTTTTAAATGAAAGTTTGGACCCCTTCCTTTCTATTTATTCACCAGAATTATATTCCATAAGTTTATGTGTCATCCATGATGAATAGAGACATAGTTCATCCATTGGCGTTGCAGTGATGCATCAGTGGCACAAAGTTATAAATTTTCCAAAATGGCTAACTGGCATTCAAAGCGCTTAGTACTACCTAGGAGCTGGGGGGATCAAGTCTCTTTCGAAGTGTACCTCATAGCCAATGTAAGACCAACATATGTCATGATTAACCAATCTGATGCTAGATGGTACTTTCACATTAAATATTTAGTCATAGCGTTGGGAAATGAAAAACAATCAAGCTAGTACCATGTGCGTGAAGAAATCCATGGGGGTGTTGGTTGTGGAGCCTGATTATCTTCCTGATTCAGAGGTCCTTGCTTTCACCTGTGTTTATACCCCATGAAGTATTTACACCCTAGAAGTATGTACACTCTTCCACGCGGGGGAGTGCAAAGGGGGGGTACCCCCTCTGCGGGGTCCAGGGGGGCTATCCCCCGGTTGGG
>JZKD02S1917122.1:323814-336634 GCA_000966675.3 Picea glauca
GTATATGCCTTGAAGGTTTGGAGACACTACCTTGTTGGACAAAAAATTGAACTAAAGACTGATCATTGTGGACTACAACACATTTTTACGCAAAGCGAACTGAACGCGCGACAACGACGTTGGTCGGAGTTACTTAGAGAGTATGACTTTGAGATTACTTACATAAAGGGAACGGTGAACTGAGTGGCGGATTCTTTGAGTCGAAGGCCATGCATATTTTCGATGTTGCCTCTTCAGACGAATCTACGTGAAAATATTCTAAACTTACAACGTGACGACGACTGGTACAAGGAGGTCGAGGGCTTTATTGGACAAAACACAATGATGGTACCATGATATGAGGGATTTTATTTTGATAACGATGGGTTATTGAGGTTTAAAAGTTGGATTTATGTACCGCCAAACGACGAGTTGAGGATGTTGATCCTGAGCGAGGCTCATAGAGCAGTTTACATGGCTCACCCGGGAGTTACGAAGATGAGGGAAGATCTTAAGCCCTTATTTTTCTGGAGGGGAATGAAGGTCGACATAGTTAACTATGTGGCCAGGTGTCTGGAGTGTCAGCAGGTAAAGGCTGAACATAGAAACCCAACAGGATTACTACAACCACATGCCATTCTGAAATCGAAATGGGAAGTTATTTTGATGGATTTCATCGTTGGATTGCCACTGACGGCGAGGAGACATGACTCGATTTTTGTAGTAGTAAACACTCTGACGAAGAGTGCTCACTTTATTCCTGTGCGTACAATGTATCAGGCACCTAACATAGCGAGAGTTTTCATCAGTGAGATTGTGAGGCTATATGGCATGCCTAAGAGGATTATATCCGATCGAGGATTGGTGTTTACTGGATGATTTTGGACGAGTTTCCAAGAGGCCTTGGGAACCCAACTTAACTTTAGTACTGTGTATCACCTGGAGACTAACGGGCAGACAGAACGAACGAACCAAACCCTGGAAGACATGTTGCGCATGTACGTGATGGACCAACAAAAGCGTTGGGAAGAATTCTTGCCACTAGTAGAGTTCGCTTACAACAACAGTTACCAAAGAACCATTAAGATGGTGCCTTTCGAGTTTCTTTACGGGCGACCGTGTCGGATGCCCTTGAATTGGGATCGACTTGAGGATAGGGTCCTAGTGGGACTAGAAGCAATCCAAGAAATGGAAGAGCAAATGCAAAC
Organism: Picea glauca; assembly: GCA_000966675.3. Lineage (NCBI taxonomy): Eukaryota > Viridiplantae > Streptophyta > Pinopsida > Pinales > Pinaceae > Picea > Picea glauca. The sequence goes on from JZKD02S1917122.1 coordinate 325,002, forward strand.
CATAAGACAAAGGATTAAGGAAGCGTAGGATCGACAAAAGAGTTATGTTGATGCACACCGAGTCGACCATAGTTATGAGGTCGGCGATCGAGTCTTCTTGCCAGTTAAATCGCATAAGAGTTCGATCAAGTTTGGAAAGGGAGCTAAACTCTCTCCTAGGTTCGTGGGACCTTTCAAGATTGTGGAGAAAAAGGGGCCCGTGGCCTATCGACTAGCCTTGCCTGATTCTTTGAGGCGTATGCACGATGTTTTTCATGTATCTGTTTTGAGACATTATATTAGTGATCCTACACATGTGATTGACATAAATTCCTTGCAGGTATTGGACGAGGGAGCGCTCACGGCTGAGCCAGTCCGCATCTTAGATCATCACGTTCGACAGTTACGACGTCGAACGGTAGATCAGGTCAAGGTCTAGTGGAACAATTATAGTCCACACTCGGCGACCTGGGAGAACGCATATGATATGCACCAGCAGTGTCCATTTTTGTTTGATAGATAGACTTATGATACTATGATACACTTGTTTCGGCATTTATACTATGAAACTTCGGGACGAAGTTTAGACCAAGAGGGGATGTATGTAACATCCCGCTCTGGTGCACTGAGAAAACTTATTCTTTGAGGACACTTTCTCGCAAGTGATCTGGACTTTTATGATAAGAAAACATTTGTCCTTGATTATGATGCGATATGATAGATGACATGATGTTTTACTACTTGACATGGACATGTGCTCTTGACTTGGTTTTACTGAGTGTACAGGGTTTTTGGACCTTGAGGATGCGGAGGCATCGACAGAACCCCTTGGACTCTGGATCGAGTCAGGGAGTGTGCTATAGGGGTTGATTGTTTATTGTGATTTTAGTACATTTGATTTGATGATATGATGTGGACATGTTCTAACACGATTGTTGATGATGCAGGCTGATGATAGCTTGCCGACCAGACTCACATATGGAGTAAAGGGGCCACACACAATTTCCAGAGAGGTTGAGGGAGAGGGGTGGACAACAGCCCTGCCACAACCTACTAGCATTCCCACCGTGGCTCGAACTGTAGGTTAACGATTACCTAGTTCGAGAGGATCCATGATGTCGTGAGGGAAGACTGCGACAATCGCTCATGATGATTCTAAGGGGCGTGCAATAAGGCGAGGGCCTTATTCCTTAGAGCCCTTAGTCTCCCACAAGTTCACCTGGATGAGTGTTGACTCCAGGGGTTATTGATGTCTACCAATCAGTCAAGAAGCGAGTGGCACCCTTGGAGCACGTGGTGCATCCTAAAGGGCACGTCGCGCAAAGGAAACACTAGAGGCGAGTGGCACCCTTGGAGCACGTGGTGCATCCTGAAGGGCACGTCATGCAAAGGAAACACTAGAGGCGAGTGGCACCCTTGGAGCACGTGGTGCATCCTGAAGGGCACGTCGCGCAAAGGAAACACTAGAGGCGAGTGGTACCCTTGGAGCACGTGGTGTGTTCTGAAGGGCACGTTGCGTTGATGTTGATGAAGGAACAAACCTAGATGGCCCTAAGACATTAACACATTAATACATTATTAAACTACTTCCCTAATTAAATGTCGCCTAGTTCAGAATCTAAGTCCTAAGTCTAAAACTTCTCAGGGTAAAATTTTGTCTAACCTTAAGAAAAGACCCTATAAAAATTAAAATTTAAATTTAAACTAAAAACCACTTAAGTAATAGTTTTAGTCTTCATAAATTTTTGGGGTAAAATGAAGAGAGTAATAATTTAATTAAAATCCATGGTTTTAAATTGTAAAGAAGAAATAAATTATTTAACTTGTGAAAGTGTAAAAAGATTTCAAATTAATAATAAAAGGAAAAGAGTAAATAACGCAACTGCCATTTTGGCCCTAATAAAAGGGGAAAGAAGGGAATAATAAAAATTTAGGAAACTAAGGAATGGGGGGAAACATAATAAGGGAAAGAGGGGAACTTATGGTAAAAGGCGAGGTCAACATAGTAAGGAATCTGCAATTAAGAACCTTCTAAAATGAACTAAATTAGCAACTTCATTTTAGGGAAAGTATTTAAACCTGTGAGGGAATCTAGAAACACCTAGGAGTAAATTTAGGAGCGACTCTAGGTGGGTGAGGGAATTGAGACAATTAATAAATTTAAAGAAAATAATTATTAGAGAAAGGAGGGGGATGGACGACACTTGTGCGAAGGAGAATATTTAGAAGATTTTTATTAAAACTTAATTTAAATATGATTTAGGGAAAGTTGGAGGTGATAAAAACTCTATAAAAGAAAGGGAAGATGAGGAAGTGGGGGATCGGTTGTTAGCGTAACGTTACGCTGCCAGAATTGTGACTTGACTGATTACTTGTGGGGAGTTGGGATTTTCCATCTTGGATAGGAGTGATAGCTCGGCCTTGCGAGGCGAGCTGGGAGCTAGACGTACCATCTGGAGAGTGTGTTGCCCCTTTGCGGCTCGGGGCGCTAAGGGGGAAGTAGAGTACCCCTAGCGATTGGCTGGGAGGTACCGGTGAGGTCTCGACGGTCGGCGAGCGGGAGCAGCAGAGAGCGCGGACGTGCTTCGAAGCAGGCGATAAGGCAACAATATGTTTTTATTTAGTAGAGTAAAATGCTTTAAGACTTATGCTGGGATAAGAATCTCGTTTGTAAATGGATTGAATGGTTGTTTATTTATTTATTTCAGCTATTATAACTGTAATTGCTGTAAAAAGTTAACTCAGCTATTGTGATTCGGTAATGGACGAAACAGAATTAACTTATTCTTCATCTATTGCATATATATTTTTAAACCCCCAACTTGACGGTGTAATGTCCTCCCCGCAATTTTGTTTTTGCATGTTCTTCCTTCGATTTTGGCCACTCCATCCTTGCTTCGAAAACACTTAGCCGGCTGGATTTTACCTCTGTGGACTGAGTAGTTTCGCACCTGCAACAGTGTTGATTTGTTGTATTTATCCTTACCCGGGTGAACGGATTCTATGTAATAGATTTGGACTTTCTCCTCTGCCCAATCTATGCGATTCTTTCTTTTACCATTGCAACATCAGAGCGCCACCCCAGTCCTTTTTCTCCTTTGCCTTCTCATCAAATTTGGCATTCCCGTTTTGTTTCCTTCCTTCTTCACGCAGTTTAGTGTATTGGACAGAGGTTGGGCAATGTCACTTTCAGTTTTGTTTGCCTTATTTTTTGGGGGTGGCTGGCCGCGTTTTCGTCGTAATTACATAGCGGACCCTTACCTTGGCGGCTTGGGAAAGTGCGCTCTGTGCATCTTTATTTTTTTTTCTGGTGCGATTTGTGGAGGATACCCACGCAAATTCGACCCCTTGACCTCCGCATTTTTGGTTGGTGCTTCTCTGCGACTCTGAAGGTTACCCACGCGAATTAGACCCCATAACCTCTGCAAATTTTTGTTGTTTGTCTCTTGGCAAATTGGAGGTGAAGACCCACGCGTTTCAACCACAAACTCTGTGTTTTTTTCTGCTTTCTAGTTCTTGCTCTGGTTAACCTCCCTCCCAATGCAAATGGCGTATTCATAGTCGTTAAGTTGGGAATTACATTTCTCCGTAGAATGTGTTGGTGTTTCCTGTGCGTTTGGGGGCAGATACCCACGCGCATTTTTTTTGTTTCCACTCCCACCTCTGCGTACTGCAACTACTGCGATTATTACTTTTACCTCTGCAGTTTCGTGCATGTGAAACGGCATGGTCCTCCATGAAGTTCGAGTGACGTACACCTGTTGTTTTTGCATTAGGTAGCTCAGTGTGGCAATTCCCATGTCAAGCACATATTTATTTCTTGTTCTATTGACAGCCTGACATTGCAGAAACTACTTGGCAACGGGGTTGATTATCTAATTAACCTCCAACCCTCCGATGTCGAACCTCGACTGACCAACAGAATCAGTATTAAAACACTTGGTTCATTCTTGATTTTCGCCCATCATTACATCATTTCGTGGCTGTTTAAATGGAAAATCTGTACGTAGCCTTTCGGGGTCTTCGACCTTCAGAGTGGAGACTTTTCTGTTTCTGTTGTGTAGCCACTCCTTACCCTGCGACAGCCACCGCATACTCTTATGAATGGCTTGAACATCGCAGTAAGACTTTCACCAAAGCACTAACTGTCACCCACGTTTAAGTGGCGATTTTTATTTTTTCTTTATCTCTGACAGCTCTAATATTTCTGGCAAGGACAAGTAATGTCTGGTTAGCGTTGATTTTCAGCAAGACGTTGAATAGAGTAAAGGTGACCTTCCTTCACCCATTACGGCATTCATTTCTACCTTGAACAACTCTCCCTTGCCAGCAGCCTTCACTTACCCCTTTTCTGACTTCACCTATTAATGGACCATTAAGTAAACAAAAAATTTATTGTCTTTAGATGCTAATTAAAGGTAGTGAAAAAGGAATGTCTCTTTATTAAATTAAATTTAGAAATGGAAGGAATTCAATTACCAATTGTTGTCTTCAGTTGCTAATTATAAAATAGTTGAAAAATAATGCCTTTTTATTTTATTATTTAATTTAGAGAAGAAGAGGAACGTTAAGGATATTACTTTTAGTTGAAAAGGATGACTTTATGTGGTTATGAAATGGTTTAAGTTATTTAACGATTATTATGTTTAGAGTAATGATGTGTTTTCCTTTATTACTACTATTATTATTTTGGGATGAGGAATTTAGAGTAAGGGTGGTTAAGGGGTGAATAATCTAATTGAGGTATTGTTCTATGTAACCACATGATTATTAGATCTTGATTCACAATAGAATATGTATGACCTTAATAACAATTTAATGCAGTTGATGGAGCTAGTACTCCGATGACATTGTAATGGAATTTCACAACTGATTGGTTTAGGACTGAATTTAAATTACGCCTTGAGGTCTTATGCACTTAGACATGCTTGCAGGGTTCGTAGTGGAGGTTGGAATAAGCTATGTTAAATTCCTTACTGACCTTATTAATTACCATTGTCTTGCAATGTGATTGTTATTCTTGCAAAGTTATTGTAACTTAAAATGAAAGGTGATGTCATCTTATGGCAAAGATATTGTAGTTTATTGTTATGGATAACACATAAGATGTAAGGCACTTGTTATTTTTGCAAAGTTAATGCGTTATAAATGTAATGTGTTAATTATTTCATGGCCGCGTATTTGTTATTTTTATTGTTATTGATAAACATATATGGTGAAATGTTCTTGAATTAAATACAATAATTTACTCTGAGTTAGTAAATGAGGAATGCAGTTCATTTAATTAATGTTGTACTTGGTTGGTAAAGTTTCCATGTGCTTGGTCTGCTTGTGTCAGGGAGGACATAGACACCTCCATGTTCCTCAGAATAGTCGCCAACCCTGAGACCTTAAATGGTTAAAATCTATGGGAACCTGGGCTTGAGCGTTGCTTATGTGTCTTGGAGGTCCTAACCATTGCAGGGTACGATGGATGGGTAGTCAATATTACTTATAGTCGTTTGATCGTCGTTAATGCATGCAGTTACTTGTGGTGCGTCTTATGTCGTCTTGTGCATTCATCGTGGTTTGCGTCTTGATCGTCGTCAGGTGGTGACGCAGAGTCGAATGTGTTGCTTCCATTGTACAATTGCGCACACACCTTTAATCATAAACAAAAAAAAAACAAAAAAATCAAACTTTTAGCACTTGTTTTAAGGAGGTTTCTCATCGTAACGAGGAGGAACGTTACACTCAACAACAAATGCACCCCTCTGAATCCAAAAACGATCTTTGATACCACATGTAAGTTTTAAACCTGTGAAGTAAAGAAATGCATATAGATTCTTAAGCAAAACATAAATTAATCAATGGCTCATTCACATAGTACACAGAGATTTATACCGGAAACCCTCAATCGGGAAAACCTTTCTTATATTCATTATATCGAATTTCACCATTCACTATATAATATATATGCAATGTTTTTAGGTATTCCGTAGATATCAAAACCCTAATCCCTTAATCCGGGATTAATTTATAAAACCGCTAAAAATAGAAAAATCCGCTAAAAATACTAGTACGAGGGATCGTCAGACGTAGTTGTCATATCTGACGCACCCACACACACACATGCAAATAAAATAACACATACCCAACACAATTTACTTCAAGAAATTCATTTCAAGATAACAAACCATAAGTCATGGAGGGGTGGAAAGCACGAGGGGATCCTCACTAATACCAAAGGAAAATTTGAAATGTCCTATGGTTGGATATTGGGAACATCAACCAATAATCATGCATAAACTTACTCACTACTCCAGGGGATAAGGTTAGTGGTGGAAAAGAAGAAAATTCAACATTTAAATGTATTAGGCGATTCTAGCACTATTATTTAGTTGATGCATAAGAAAATTTGTCTAAATGATTATAGACTTGCCACTATTTTGGTATGAGCGCAACATGAGGGTGCAATAATTCAAAAATATCATTTTTCCATGTCTTAAGGAGTCATAATCAACAAACTAACTCGCTAGTCAACAAGGCAACAAAACTTAAAATGTGGGAGCTTTGGGTTAACGAAAAATTAACCATTCAAGTCTTACCTTAATTTTTCCTCATGTATTTAATGACAAGTACCACAAATGCATTATGTCATGTGTCCCTCATGCACCATCCCATCCACCACGGAAAAGTGATAAAGAAAATGAGAGCCAAGGCCTCCTCACATGTGCTCATGTTTGCAAGGATGAAGGGTAATGAGGTTTCATGTTTAATTCACCTTGGACAAGGTGGGACAATGGCTAGTTCGACCTTTTCTTAGTGGGAGGAAGGTGGGAAGATCTATTGCTTCAAGCTACATTCAAATTCAACATTGAATCTAAGTTTGGTGGTTGATCTTGTTTCCACTCTATTTTCTCTTCTTTTGTTGATTTTGGATAGTCCACATGAGCTTTGTATTTAGCAAATTAGTTATCTCAGGTTATGGTTATTTTGGTTTTGAATTTGAATCTCTAAGGAAAAAATTCTTAGGTACAAATATATGGTATCCACTCTCTCACTATGGGTAACTCTGTTTAATTGGCTTCCACAAGGAACTAGCCTTGGTCTCCAGGTCAACAGTTGGTATAGTTACCTTCTATTTTTCTATGCATTTGATGAATTTGGTATGTAAACAAGTGGCGGTTTTTAATACAACAAACATCTCTTGTTATTGTGAGTGTGGAACCGTCTCTATGTATTTGGGAAAGGGTTAGGGAGTATAAATTTTTTATGCCACTTGTAGGTTGTAGCTTAGATTCATGCTTGCATGATAATAGGGAAAGTTCCCTCATGGGCGGTGTCAAACATCTTCTATTCTATTTTGATCGAGGCTTGTGGGTTTGTTTCAAGTGTTGACTCTTTGCTATGCAAACAAAATATCGACTAGACATCATGGATCATTATGATTTACAAGAGTTAAGGAGGATTTTAAGGACACATGAAGAAATGGTTCAGGGAAACGGAGCATCCATTCTCACTCTTATCTCCAAATTTCAGGAATATGAGTAGCAATGTATCTGAAAAATTGCAAAGGTTATGATCACCTTTGTGCAACTTAAACATTAGTTGCTCATTCTTGAGGTAGAGTGCAATTTCTTAAAAAATCTGGCATAGAATCTAAAAAACGATGCACAATCGATGGATTCTAATCAGTGGATGTTAAGACAAGGTGAATACAAGGGTGGAGATAGAGTGATACAACTGATAGAAGAAATGGAAATTGGAGAACATGATCCAATACATACTGCTACAAGCTTGGCACATGCTACAAATCATCATACCTTTCATTAGCTTATGTTTTTTAAAGTTATCATTATCTTAGGTATCTTTTATAGGATATACCATAGTAGTAAAAACTAGGAATTTTTTCCAAAGGATATTAGTAAACTTTGTATTTTGATTTTGTTATGTAAAAATAGTTCGAATCATGAAGACACTATGTAGACATCAAGCCGTCAAAGTTGGTCCCTACTTGGCGAAACGACAGATCCGGTCATGATTCAATTGCCTAGAGGCTTGATAGAGGTTTAATATCTGAAGGTTTATTAGCTACTGCAGGTCTTTCGAGATCATGGGTGGAATACCCATTTATCTCTGACCATGCACCTATTCTTATCCAACTAGAGAACTCGCCATTGTATAAAGCGTTTCCTTACAAGTTCAATTTGATTTGGCTGCAGGATGTTGAATTTGTCAAGCTGGTTCATTTATTATGGAAGGATCTACATTTTATGAAGGAGGGTAACATCCAGTTATGACTTATCTGGAAACTTAAAGAGCTCAAATGACAAACAAAAATTTGGCAAGCAAATGTCAAGGTACATAACTGTCTTTATTTGGAGAACCTGGAATTTGATATTAATCAACTCATTTTAAAATCAGTTGAGAATCCTTTATCCTCTGTGGATGAAAGGCATCTCTGTCAATTGGAATCAAATAGGAACAACCATATTCATAGTGAGGAAGAAACTTGGCGCATTCATAGCAGGGCTACTTGGATACAAAGTGGAGATTCCAATACAATTTTTTTTCATAAAATGGCTAGCTACAACAGAAATCAGAAGCATATTTGGGAAATTCAAAAGGAAAATGGGGATAGTATTACAGAACAAGAGGCGATAAAAGAGGAGGCAGTCAACTATTTTACACATTTTTTCAAAGCAAAAGAAGTTACCAACTATTCTGAATTGACTAGGATAACCAGTCTCTATCCTAGGATGGTGGAAGAGGATGAAGCACAGTCCCTCTTTAAGCCGGTAACTCTGTCTGAATTAAAATCTATTTTAGAAAATTTTAAAAAAGAAAAAATCCTAGGTCCAGATGGGTGGACTACTGAGTTTTTCACTTTTTTCTTCAATCTTGTGCGAAGTGATCTACTAGAAATGGTGGAAGATTCGAGGACAAAAGGAAAACTTTGTGGAGGTATCAATTCCACCTTTTTGGCATTGATTTCGAAGATCAAAAAACCAATGACATTTGATGACTACCACCCCATCTCATTATGCAATCTTATCTATAAGGTGATCTCTAAAATCCTGGAGAATCGAATCAAACCAATCTTGTCAAAGTTTCTTTCTCCAGAATAGCTGGGTTTCCTGAAGGGTAGAAGAATCCAGGACACAATTGGAATGACTCATGAGAGTCTCCATAGTATTAAAAATAAAAATATTAAATATCTGGTGCTAAAGTTAGATCTCAAAAAATCCTATGATAGCGTTGACTAGGATTTCTTAAGATTAATTTTACTCTCAATAGGATTTGGGGATAAGATAACAGGATGGATTATGAGTTGTGTTTCCAGTGCCAGTTTTGCAGTTTTGATTAATGGGAAGGCATCGGATTTATTTAAAAGTTGGAGGGGGATTCGTCAGGGATGTTAATTATCCCCATACCTGTTTATTTTGATTATGGAAGGCGTCAGCTTGATGCTATCCATAGGTAGTGATGATCACATTTTATCAGGCATTAAGGTTACAAAATTTCTGAAGATCATCCACCTAATGTTTGTCGATGATGTTATAGTTATGTCAAAGGCAGACCTGAAGGATTGGAAAACGATCTTTGATATCCTACAATCTTTTTGTCTTGTTTCGGGTCTCTGCATAAATTCTTCAAAGACCACAATACATTAATGGGGGCTTGAGGAGTCAAAGATTTCTCAATTTAAAGCCATATTACCTTTTACTTTTGCAGATTTAAATTCAGGTATCAAGTACCTCGGTTACCATTTAAGGCTAGGAGATTCCAAAGCTGAAGACTGGGGCTAGCTGGTGGAAAAGATTGAAAAAAAAAATGGACTTTGGTGTAATAAATGGTTATCAATCGGAGGTAGATTAATCTTGGTTAAAGCAGTGATGGAGACTCAGTCAGATTTTTGGATGTCATTGGAGGTTATTTCTAGAGCTATTTTATCAAAAATTCGACAATTAATGTTTTCTTTTCTATGGAGTGGACAAAGGACAAAGGTTTGTCTTCATCTTTGTAGATGGGATCTCTTGACCAGACCGAAACACAGTGGTGGATGGGGGCTCAAAAACCTGTTTTATTTCAACTCTGCCTTAATTGTAAATACCTATTGGAGGGCACTTAATGCTGATAGCATTTGGAACAGACTACTCTGGGGTAAGTATCTAGGGAATACACCTCTCATAGATTGGATCCGTTCGCCCACTCATTCACAAAGAAATTCTTCGAATTTCTCGAAAGGGATGACAAAGAATTTAGGCGTATTACTACACTGGTTACAGTGGTGTCCTGGTTCGGGCTCATTGATACGCATTGGCATGAACAAAATATGTGGAATGGACAATTGTTCTCTATTGTCTGATGCTTTGTGATTGCAACTTAAACAAAACCATATAACACATATAGACCAGGTGACCTTAATGTACAGTCGGTCTCAATTGCTTGAAATTTGGCGATCCAGGGAGTCATTGAATCTCTATGACCAAAACATAATCGAATGGAGTTCCTTCACTGTGGCATTGAGAGAGGCGGGTATTACACTCAAGAATGTTGAGGACTCACTAATTTGGGCCGGAGGGGATGCGTCGGGGAAAATTTCGGCCTCAAATCTTTATCAGGCACTCATTACTCCATTAAATTTCACTTGTGACAAACCGTGGATAACCAAGCTCTGGAATTGGCCAATTCAACTTAAAATAAGACTCTTTGCATGGCTAGCCGTATTTGATAAAATCCTCACTTGGGACGTGTTGCAGAGACAAGGATGGGTTGGTCCAGGCATCTACAAGCTATGCAATGTCAATCTTGAAACGATAGACCATATTTTTGTTCACTGTCCTTTCACACAAGCAGTCTGGCAAAGTTTATATAAAAATTTTCATTTAAAATTCAAGTGGGAGGGTACCTCGATATCTAATTGTTTTTATAAGTGGACTATAGAATTTTATGCTCCGACAAGTATGGAAGCTATTGTTTGCTGACATATTTGGATTATGAGGAACAAAACTCTTTTCAAAGACTGCAACCCCTCAATTGAATCAGTAATTCATAGGATCACAACCTCCTTTACTTGGCAGCCATCAACTATGAAACCAATCATAAACAGAGTGTGCGAATTGAATCTACTTGAGGGGGTCATGGTGGCAAGTTTTGATGGAGAAACACTATACAAGATACAAGCATATTTATAGGGAGCACAATAAAGAGGTTGACTTACTGTCAAAAAGGGTGCTTAAGGAACCAAAAGGTAGGCTGTCAGTATTTCACTGGGAAAATGGGGAAGAGAGCCCACATTCTTACCTTAATATCTTCGAAGCTTGAACTCATAAATCTATGAGTGATCAAGTTACTTGGCGGAGAAGCGGGGTGCATTATGGAATTTTTTGAAACATTTGTTGAGTGCGTATACATCAGTTCAGTATGTAGGTGTGAGCCTTTGTGTTATCAATATTTATTTCTACTTTGTATTCAATGCAGTCAATTACCAACTGGCAGGTCTCTTACTTTGTATCGATAGAAATGATACCGCTATGTAAAATAAATTATACTTTATTTAATTTTGAGTCATTTTTCTATTGGAAAAATGAAGACACTATGTATGTTTAAAGAGTGTTGTTATCTTCACTACAACCATTTTTTATAATACAAATTACCCAATATATATA
>JZKD02S1917122.1:336644-348710 GCA_000966675.3 Picea glauca
TCACCTCTAAACAAACTTCTACCAAATTGACATTAATTAAACATAGAACTTGTCAACACAACAAATGGAAAGTGGTAATTTTGAATCTCAAAAAAAAAATTAGTCATCCAGATTTTTATTGGAAACTTGCTAGAAATCTAATAGAAACTTCCATTGTTGTCGATTTCCATTGATTGGAAACATATAACCCTGGTAAATCGATCCTTTTCTATAAGTGGTCATGCATTACAAAGCCTATGTAATAAACTTCATAGGCTATATGGATGCTTATATGTCATTTGTGCGGACTAAGATTGTGAATATATGGTAGGTGGAAACAAAGATATGCAGTGGTTTAAACGTTCTATCTTTTGGATATTTTTCGGTAATTTTTTCTGTTTGATTTTGTCCTAAATCCGGTGATGAATGGTTGGATTTGTAGATTTGAGTGGCTAAGTTTGTATCATTCAGAAATGCAATTTAAACAATAAAAAATAGTTTTATCCAAATTTACTTCACTGGATTCCTACCAAAAAAACAAAAGATAGAACGTTTAGCCAATGCCCAAAACAATGTTAGGCACTACAAAGCCTATGTAATAAACTTCGAATTCACCTTGCATGGGAGATGATACAGAGTTCATCGTGCATGGGAGAGATACGGAGTTCGTTACCGCTCCGTGAGAATGAAAGTTTGAAGGTCGCGTTCACGCGTTGCATGATCACATCTATATATACTAATAACCCTAGTTAGTGCACATAGAGATTTATTCTAAATGGATCTGTGGCACAATGGTAGCGCATCTGACTCCAGATCAGAAGGTTGTGTGTTTGATTCACCTCAGTTTCAAGCTCTGGCTTTTCTTTCGATTTCTTTGAATAATCTCTGCGATCTGTCAATCTGGTTTACAATTCTAGAGCATAGCGATTAAGAACTTTTAAAATTACGCAAATTAAAATGTCTGAGCCCAGACTTGAACTGGGGACCTTTAGTGTGTGAGACTAACATGATAACCGACTACACCACCCAGACAAAGATTTATTTAGCATTCATATGTTTAAATTTTCTAATCTATTTTAAAACAGTTGACAAACAACATGGCATTTGGATTTGCATTTCATGTAATGGCGTATCATTTGCTGCACATACTAAGGGGCTTAGCAGCCATGTTATTTTGAACCTTTTGTTAAGTATGGACGTATAAACAACAATCCCAGTTTAGAGTTGTCATATTCCAAGTGTTTTTAATATAATTTTTTTTTATTAGGAAAATCGTTAGTTGGACACATACTCATGTGGCACGTGGTTGTGTTATCTGACTTCTACCACTATAATTCTAGATATGCCAATGTTGTCCCTCAGGTGATACACAAGACCAATTGAGAGTTTCGAACTGGTGGCTTCACATAACTAAGTGTCTTAACAATACACTCCATCACCCATCACCCATTGTTCTACACCCTAAAAGTTTTTTTAATAAAATTTAAAAAAAACAAATATTTCAATTATAAAATATCATATTTCAATTTTAAAATATCAAAATTGAAATTCTATAAATGACCACCAATCATTATATATATATATATATATATATATGACTGACCACCCCACCTTTTTTAAGGGTATAATAAAGTTATTATTTATTATGCTTAATTCCATGTTTAAGACCAAATGGGGAACCTTTTATTTTTAAAAGGAAACCATGTGGTTTGATTAACGTAGATGCAACTTTCCATCAAGCAATGGACATTGTTTTTTTTTGGTTTTATAAATCTCAATGTTTTTGTATACATGAATGATGTGAATATGTATTATAAGGATGTATCATACCATATAAAACATCTCATACAAATAAATATGTAATAAATATGGTATCTCTTTAAATCCAAAGAAAAAAATGTTTGCATTCACCAAAGGAAAGTTATTATGACATATCATATCGAAATAAGGTATAACTATGGATTCTAAATGTGTCAAAGTCATATCTCAACTTCCTTTTCCACATAATAAGAAATAAATGTAATCTTTTTTGGGGAAGACTAATTTTGTCACAACATTTATGTTTAACTTTGTCAAAGCTATCAAAAAATTTAAAAAGCAGAAAAGAATGTTGAATTCAAATGGACTAAAGATGAAAAACAATCCTTCAAAAAAATTAAAACTACAATAAATTAAAACTACAATAGCTAACACTCCAGTTTTAAGCAGTATTAATTTCAATCATGATTTTATTTTTTTATAATATTTGAATTCATCAATCTTTGGAAGTGATATTAACACATAAGTGATCATCCTATTTTCTTTATGAGTACAAATTTACAAGGGATAGAATTAAATTATTCAACCATAAAACAAACGAACATATGTTGTTTTTAGGGATATGAAGCACTTTAGACCCTATATTCTCAAAAACTATACTAAAGTGATTATTCCTCATCCCAGAGTCATATTCCTCATCAAGGAGTACAACCTAGAGTTTAAACCTACTCATATGATACATCGACAAGGACTTTGTAATTTAGTAGCAGAATCGCACGATTATTCATTAAAGGAAGAAGACGGATGTGAAAATGAACTTTTTGTTATCACCAATGAGGTCATTTATATATTCCTAGTGATCGAGGCTCGTGGCATTCTAACTTGAAATACCTCTTACACCATGGGACAAGTATGAGTCATCTAAACTCCAAGGGAAAAAGGATGTTAAGGATAAAATATGTACAACTGAATCTTGTGAATAGAATTATTTTCTAGAAAAACTATGATAATGTTTTGTTATGGTGTCTGTAAAAGGAATATGCAAACAAAGATTTAAGGGTTCTCCATGATGGGCCAATTAGAGGCCATTTGGAGAGAGAAACCACTTTTCACAGGTTAATTCCTAAATATTGAGTTAATAAATTTATATTTTTACAATTGAGTTGTTAGTATTGGTTGATTAGACCCTTTAATTGTAATTGTACCCTTTGTCTCCTATATATACCAAGTAGACTTCATTTTAAGAGGATCTCATCTTGTGTGTTTGTTATATTGTAAAAGGAGGTTTCCCTCTTGAAGAGGATTCTCATTCATTCTTATTTCTAATTCTCAAGGATCAAATTTACTTCTCTTTATATTTTTATTCTATCTTCGTGTTTGTTTCCTAACATTTGGTTTCAGAGCATACGATCCTTGGGTTTGTCTCCTTCAAACGAGTCATGTTGGTATTTTCAATATAATTTTTTTGGGATAGTTTAAGACTATTAATTTTTTTGAGACTTAGGAAACATAGCTAAGTACTTATGGTCAAAATTTTAGGTTTTGATTCACTATACTTTAAAATATATACTTTGTTAGGGTTTTTACTAGTGTTGAAATTAGTTTCAAACAAGTCATACTCGTATTTTCACTATAATTGTTTTCTTGGATAGTTTTAAAATGTGAAATTTTTGGGATCCTCGAAATCAAAGAGAAATACACGTAGTCAAAATTTTAGGTTTTTTTTTTCACTATTATTGTGAAGATATACCCTAGAAATTATGGTTCTTTACTAGTCTTGAAAGTACTCACAAAAAGGTGTTCTTGGTAAAATTGTCATATATAGAGCTAGAAAAATCCAAATTGAGTGCCACATGTTCTATTGTAGAGACAACATATCATGATACTACAAACCAAAATTTTAGACCTAGAGGAGCTAAAATTTTAGAGATACTTCAAGAGAAAGGTCGACCAACAAAATAGTCTATAAACCAAGGTTTTTAAAGGTATGATAACCTGAAATTAGCATAAATTTTGATTGAAATATCTATTTTTGCTGATTCAAAAATTTTGATAAAGAGAAAAAAGAGGATTATTATTATTTTCTCACATGGTAAACAATTTTGTAAATATTTGTGCTCTTGCTAAACCTATAAAGAACTCATACATATGCCTAAAAGTGAAGACTTAGGGTATCGGGTATCTCTTTGAGGAAATAATTTAATGAAATAGGTGATACTATGTTGAAAAAGGTTGATTTGACACATTTGTAAGAATTACTTAAAAGGGAAATGTATCAAAAGATGGAACAATTACAAAATTATGTGGTAGAAATGCTCTTACATACCCTAGATGAGAGGTTCTCTAAATGTGATAATGTGAAGAAACGAAAGCATGAAAATAGGGAGAACAAAATTTTTGAACCCTAGTCACATATGAGGAAGATTTTAACAAATATGAAGAACATGAAGATTGAGTTCCAAAATCATGATTATTCATCACTCCAAGATCCACATCATCTGGGGTTCAACTTGACACCGAGGAACTACTTAATTCCCAATATTTATATGAGTAAATTTGATGGTAAAGATCATATAACATGGCTATTCTAGATGGACTAATTATTTGGTATACACCAACTAACAACGTTAAAAAAAGAAACCCTTGCATCCTTGTATTTAGAACCATATCAATTTGTTTCATACCAATGGTTTTATGAATGAAAAAGGGATTCTATTGTCTCTTGCTCCATGCTTATGGATGAATTGATAGTACATTGTGGGGCTATTAAGAACAATAAATTATTTAGTTAATTGAAAAATATCTATCAAAGAGGTATAATAATAGAGCACATTCAACAATTCAAAAATCTGAGACTCGAGGTAAAGTACATTCCAAGGGATAATTTATTAGATCTCTTTATGGGCACTTTAAAGTAGAGAATTTAACATTAGGTGCATCTCTTTGAACCCAAATCCCTCAAGCATGATTTCAATGTTGCAAGGAAAGTGGAAAGTAAAAATATGTCTACTATAATTGTGGTTGCTAACAACTGTAGAGAAAATTTGGTCCCTCTCCTAACCTCACTCAACCTACAAGGTTGACACCTTAGAAAATGGATGAAATAATATCAAAGGGAACTTTCAAAGTCTTGTTCACTATAATTTTAAAAAAATGGGATATGGAAATTAGGGTATTTGACTAGTTCTAAAAGTAATCCCAAACATAGGTTCTTGGTAAAATAGTCATATCTAAAGATAGAAAATCCAAATTGAGTGCCACTAGTTCCATTGCAAAGAAGATAGATCATAGTATTTTAGGTCCAAAATTATAAATAATAATTGGGACACTTGGTGTTATGAACCAATTCCTTGAGAATGATAAAAATTTAATGAATACAATCGACTTTGAGGGGGAAACCTCCTTAGGAGACCCATTTAGACCTCAAATTTCCCCTAATGGAAGTAGTTTGACCAAAGTTGGTAAGTATTTCAATACCTACATTGTAGAAAAATCGAAGCTAAAAAAAGGTGAAAAACACTTTGGTAATGGACTCAAAGGTGTTATGGGTATTTTCAGGTTGATCAATATACCATTTATCAGCCAAACCTATGAGGGTTTGTTGAAACAATTAAATTATAATCTAATCATATGTGATGCTATAAGATGATCACCAAAGGTGGAATGACATTATATGATTGGTGGGGTCCTCTCTAACACAACCCTCAAATTTAGGGATATTAGAGGGTAAACTTGTGAGCATGGTTGACCAAGTAGCACCATGTTGAATATGATCATTAATAAGTTTGATTAAATATGGGAGATTCAACCCCAACATATAAGATAAGACAAGTTAATATTGTGTTTGATTTTGGATTTTAATTGGATTAGCTCCAACCATGATGGGAACTATGGTTGTATTTAGGGTAGATGAAAGTGGACTAGTGGAAGGGAGCCTAACTTGAGGAACACCTAAAATATATGTCCTTGAAGGGGATGAGGATTTTGAATCCGAAGAAGATGATTTTTTTGAATTCAAAGATATTGAGTCCAAATAAGGACTAGGATTATCAACTATAAATAATTGAGTGGGAGACAAGACATGACCAAGAATCCATAAGGTAGGCTGGAATTAGGGTATATGAGATATTCTCCTTGGGGAAAAATGGCTCCTAGGTGTAAATAACGCTCACAAAATATAGTTAATATATCAATAAAATAGAGTTGAAAAATCATACAACCAATCAAGAAATGATCAAACATCAATATTATGTGTACATGTGGTGAAATAAGTGGTTTTAAGTGTGTTAGAATCATAATGTGAGTGTCCTCAATGAAACTTCCATCCTAAAAATAACAGACTATATCCAAAATATAAACTAAAGGAACTCAAAAAAGCCTAGACTATGATTCTACCAAATCCTTTCTTCAAAATGGTTGAAGGCACCACCAAAGAAACATGATAAAGAATAGAATAAGGGACTTATAAACACCTACCAAGAGAGGTAATGAAATCCAATATGAATATGAGTGAAGGTATGAATGATATTGTTATAACTATGAGACAAAGGATGATGAGATCCAAATGGATTATAGAAATTTGTCTTCGGTTCTCTCTCTCCTACGAGGGCCACCTAGGTAGGAACCTAGTATAATGGTCACCAATCTACCACTTCATACGTACATGCAACAAGTTACCTTGCATTCAAGTTGAAATCAAACGATTAGGGGGTCTTGAGTGTTGAAATAGATAGGAATCTTAATCAAAACTTATATCCCAACTTTTTCATTATCCACCTCAAATAGCATTCCTATTGTTAAATGGGTCTTGACAATATCCTATAGAAGGTGTTATGAGCCAAAATCCAAATATACCATAATAATTGAAGGAAGAAGTAAATCCATGACTTAATAATGATAAAGAGTCAAATGATGGTAATCCACTTCGATGGGGAAACCTCCTATTACAATACATCAAATGCACAATATAAGACTCCTATACAAATGAATCTCCTTTATTATAAATAAGATATAATGTGAGAATGATGTAACTTACCCTAAGATGACCTAATCATAAATAATAAAATCACAATAAATGAGTGTTAGGAACTTAGCATAGGGACTTAGAGGCCTTAACAGAAAGGATTTGAAGTTCTCTAATAAGTCAACCACTATGTTTTATATGTGAATTGTTGTGACAAATTATTTGGATTCATATCCCCACAACCTTAACTTAACAACAAAAATGTTTTAGCCCCAATTGAGGATTTAATGTGTTAATTTAAATGGTTACTTTTAGGTTGATCTTGGGGTCATGAATTAAGAATATAATTAGAGATTGAAGTATCTATACTTGTGGTGTAACCAACTTCAAAATTATATACTTGAATAAAAAATACTTGCAATTAAAGATATTTGAAAATAAAATTCTAGCTCAAAAGAAGATAAATAATAAAGTAAAAGGAACTTGTTATTTATCTTAGTGGACCTTCTAATAAAAAAATGAGCATTACCCAATTCAAATGAGCAAGAAATTTTTCTATATTTCTATGTCAACTTATCTATGGACTAGAATATGAATGAACATGCAATTTCCAAAATGAAAAGTGAGATGAGTAAGTCAAATACTTAGAAACAAAGGAGGTTTTTTTTTAAAATTGACTAACTTTTTTTTTTAAATAAAAGTTTATTATAACAAAAAAAAATAGTTAAAAGTTGAAAAAAAAGGGAAGACATAGATGAAAAAAGAAAAGACAAATGCTTTAATTAAAAATAAAAAACTAAGGAAAAGTATTAATACAAAGAGGATTTTTTTCTTCATCCAAAGTTCTTGTGATTTGAAGAAAATATAAATACTATACAATCAAGAAAAGGTTATGTAATAGCTTTTCTAAATTAGAAATATGCAATGCAACCAAGGAAAACCCTAAAAGTATAATATACCAGGAACTCTAGTTGGTTTCATCTCTACCTACAATGTTTCCCTAAAAGTGCATTATAGTACATCAATAACCATGTATAATCCCAAAAGGACCCTACAAGGGATTGCTTGAACTAAGACAAAACTAGAAAACCAATTTTTAAAAAAACTAAGAACAATGCATAAAACTGCCCAAAAAGTGCACTAGACTAGTGCATAAATTGTATCAAAAGTTTGCATTGAATGAGTGCAAAAAACTATGTAGAAATATGCATTCGATGAGTGATGAAAACAAACTCAAAAACTACATTGGACTAGTGTAGAAATAGGGTAGAAAAGTGTGTTGTGACTAAAATAGAAAAATGAAACTGCTAGGTTGTAACTAAGGTAGAAATAGGGGTTTCCAACTAGGTAACATTTGGAAAAATAGAAAATGACAACAACATAAAACAACTTAAAACCCTAAGTTCGTGAATGCAATGGGTGAAGAGGGAAATAAAAACATACCCATAATCAAGGAAGAAGATATGGATCAACTCTCTAGTGGAGTCACCATATGTTGGTGGGATTATTTCAAGAGGGTAGAGATAAACCCATTTAATCTCAACAATTGTGAGTTGAGCCACATATCATGGAGTTGAAGTAAACCCTATATTTATTTTCATATACCAAATCCTAGTTGACATAAGATACAAAAGGTTAAAGAATGAAATGAAATTTACTTGACATGAACACAAAGATTTGAAAAAATTCATATTCTCCATTACTACAATAGGAAGGAAAATAGTGAACACCTATAGATTGCCTTGTTGAAATTGAATGCAATCCAAATGACCTCCTTGGGATGGGCCCTTCACTTCCTTATGTGCTTTTGAGTCCCTCCTTGGTGGATAAATAAGGTACATAAGCTAGAAAAGATGAAATCAAGAGGAAGAGGTCCTCAAGATTCTTGTGTCATTTAGCATAACCTTATTTGTGAGGATGGATGGATGGAGTGATCTCAAATAATTTATTTATAGTTGTGCAGTGGATAACTGCATTGACATGATCTTCTTTACAATGTTTAAAGATGACTAGATAAAAGTTAAAAAATAGCAATCAGGGGATGCAAATGAGGGTTATGCTTGCCAACTGTGATGTATTCATGTGTAACTAATGAAAGTGCTGCAAGTGAGCGATTTTAAGGTCATAACACCCTCATCCTCAAGACTATATCCTATTGATGAATGTCACCTACAATTATACATGTGTAGGATTTGTTAGTTGTTTTAGGTGAAACAAGGTTCTATGATTGCAGACTAAGGAGGTCCTCCAAGTGATGTTGTTCCAGGGATAGGGTGTTGGTAAAAATGTGCAACAAAAGATAATTATTTCCATGCTAGGAAGAAATTGGTCCTAGTAGAAGAAGATAGTTCACACATCCTCTTGTGGAATTGATACATGATGGCATAGCTTGTTGGAGTCACAGTGAATAATAAAAGTAGAATACGAGTTACCTTTGTTAACTTCCAAGATAGATAGTCTCCAAGTCTAAAAATGCAAGAGACTTGGACTTTAAATATGGGAATGAATTATGAATGAAGAGTTGGATCTTAATATTGCTCACAGTTGAGAGTCAATGAGGATACTTTTGTAATGAAGGAACAAGCGAGCTAGGAACTATAGCTAGAAAAATCCATAGTTAGATCCATGTTTTAGAGACACAGAGAGATGGCACATTGTTCTAGATTGGTCCTCTAATCTTTTGGAGACCAAAAATATTCTCAATGGGGAGGCATGATCCGAAATTGATCTCAACAAAGGAATGATTGTAAGAATCAATACCTACAAGTGTATTTTAAAAATTAATGAAGGTTAGATAATAAAGGACAATGAAAAATTTATAAATTAAATGAGACAAAGAGAGGAAAAAAATAATTAAACTAAATAGAAAAATGAAAATAGGAGAGAGAGAGAGAGAGAAATGGGCACTAAAGGATATTTTTTCCAAAGAGGGGAGTACGCACAGAGATCCATGATCTACATTGTAAACAAATATTGTTGAGATGATAATTGAGCAATCATTCAAATGTTGTTTTTCTCATTTGGGTTTCTAGTGTAAACATTATGTCATTGTGTGACATCTCATTTATGTTCAATTAATGGAATATAAGTTAGATTGGAGTTTAATTAAAATAATAAAAAAATTGGGAAGGAATAGTAAATTACATTTTAATTGTTGGTGAAAGCTAATTTGAAGCCTATCTACATGTCGATGATAAGAATGGATATTGGTTGAGATAAGTTCTTGGTTTTGAAGCACTACAAAGAAAGATGATAGCATTATGATAATGATTATTGGGATAAATTGGGATAAAATCATATGCGTTTCAATGCTAGGAGTATAGAAGTTGAGTAGAGCCTGAGTGTTCTAGTCTATATAGATATCTTTATCTATTGGAGTGAAATATTGTGCTTGTTGTTGGAATAACATTTCTTATCATGGATAACCTCACTAATAAGATCTTAGCATTCTATAACTCCTTTCGATCTTTTACTTCATGTTTGTATTCAATTAAATGTGCTATTTTTTAAAAGATAAAGGTGAATGAAGGACTCAAGTTGAAGCAAAGAAGCATATCCAACCCTTGTATTCCTACCTGATGGAAACAAGAAAATTGTGATTATCATTGACTTTGTTAGATGGTTGTTGTGGGAAGGACACATAAAAAACATAGACATTGTAGTCATTTTAAAGACTGATATCTTTGTACAATTATAAAACCTGATATATTTGTACAATTTTGAGAAGAAAGAACATAAATTAATTACTATCCATGTTGGTGAAGCTACTGGGCAATAAATCCTTAGTTTAAGGATCAATAAATCCTTAGTTTAGGATCAAGGGTGAAATAAATCCATTTGAA
The DNA here is from genome assembly GCA_000966675.3 of Picea glauca. Classification (NCBI taxonomy): domain Eukaryota; kingdom Viridiplantae; phylum Streptophyta; class Pinopsida; order Pinales; family Pinaceae; genus Picea; species Picea glauca. Next base: position 347,187 of record JZKD02S1917122.1, read on the forward strand.
AGAAAATCGCAAAGTCACATATTCATCACTAATCGTTTTTCTACCAAACATTTAATAGACAACATCATTTTTGTATATACTCAGAGGAGAGGAGAGGAGAAGGTTGTACTATGTTTGATTAGCTCGCAAATTAGTGTTTATGGGCTCTGTAATAATGTTGTTAGAGAAAATATGAAGAACATTTAATATGATTGCCACCCCACCTTTTCCTTCCCAATGCATAGAATGAGACATAGTTGCACCAAGTCAAATATAATGCAAGGATTTTCTCATGGTCAATTAAACAACTTTAACATAATATAAGCACATGAAATTAAAATATGAAACTAAGAAATAAACTCTCCCAACCACTTTCTTCCTCATAGATTTTGTTAGATTCCACGATACAAGCTCCATGAAAAAGCTTAAATAAAAACAATCATATCCTCGCCTCCATTTCCAACTAAAACTTATTAGGGTTCAAAGTTTTGATATTCTTTTCAAAAATGAAACAATAATATCCTCACCTCCATTTCCAACTAAAACTTGATAGGGGTTCAAAGTTTTGATATTCTTCTCAAAATTGTGTGTTATCCACTTTTTGTAGGCTTCCTCTAAATATATTAAGCCTCAAGCCTCATTATGGCTAGTGCACTCAACCTCCAAGTACGAGACTACTCCTTTCATCTCCTCTTGTGGGAGCAGGCATAAATAGAGGAGACACAAGGATCTTTTCACATGGTTGAATAAACATGTTGAGATAGATCCATCCCATAAATGGCCATGCCATTATCCATATTCTTAGAAGTATTGCTATCTTTCTTACCCTTTTTACTACATATATCTTATCTTCATCAATAGTAAAGGATGGAGCTTTTTGGACTTGGTCTACGAGGATAGCAAATAGGAGGCGCCTCATGTAGAATAATTTTGGATAACAAGAACCAACCCTAAATCCTATGGTCTAGGATCTAACAAAATAAAATATTCAATAAGTTAATGTGCCTAACAAACTATCTAATAGTCATTGGATTGACCAATCCAAATGTAGATATGTTTTTTGATGTTTTTGGAAAAGTTGGCACAAACACAATCGCACTTATGAAGGAAAGGGTTAAAAAATGTTGAGTTTCATTGCATATGAACTCACTGAGGAAAGCCAAAATGTGCTCAAGAAAATCCCAGAATTACATGGGTGGATTGGGAACTCAACCTGAGTTATTACATGGGTGGATTGGGAACTCAACCTGAGTTATTACATGGGTGGATTGGGAACTCAACCTGGGCTAGAAAGTGGAGTTAATTGACTTCATCGATCAATATGCTATCATATAATCATAAGGTATTATGACACATTCAAAGCAATGCATGACCACCTCAAAGCACAGTGCTCTTTCTTAAAGGTGATTTCAAAGAAAGCTTTAATAGTGAATATTTAGGTAGATGTACCAAACTCATCATAAGGCTTCCATGCCTCTTTAACCTTGGTATTTATGAAAGACTCTAGAAGAACCCTACCAACCAAGTAAACTGACAAAGTTTGTC
>JZKD02S1917122.1:367112-378251 GCA_000966675.3 Picea glauca
AAAACTCTTTGTGGGTTAAAAATTGCTATTTCCCAGAGAAAACACAGTTCTTGCAATTTCCTAGAGGAAACACAGTTCTTACAAATGGAAACAACACTCTAGCATTCATTAAAGAGACATAAACTATAATTAGAGCAAACCCTTTGTGGGTTAAAAATACTCCATAATATATTAATTTGTAGGAATTTAGAAGGCAAACTCTCAAGCTTTTTGGTGCTCTGAGAGATCTCTCCCTCACTTATGTCTCACCTTCGTATTTCAAAGATATACTTTACTTATTGTGTTGGACATGCTGATATATTCTAATTCATTTTATAACTATAATGACATTGAGGGCCACATGGGATGTTAAGTGGACCTAGTTTATTTCCATGTTTTTTCTTTAAGATTTTGAAAAGTTATCTGCTTTTTTACCCATAAACATTCTCATGGAGGGCTTAAAAACTATCTCCATCGGCACTGGTTTCCTATCTTCACCCTCTACAAGCTTAACCAGGAACTCGTTGAACCTGTGGATATTGGATAGTATGGCTCAGGTTTGATTTTCATTTTTGCTCAGGCATCAACTTTGGGTTTGCTCTTAGTGGGGCTTGGCTCGAGATTTTTATTTATGTATTATATGTTTAATCTACTTCACAATTTAATAATAAAAGTAGAATCACATGAAGATAATAGGAGAATAAACTTAATTTAGTTTTATTAATTTTCAAGGCTTCAACTTTGATGAAGGATTTGGAGGACTGTGTGACACCAGAGAACTGTGTTGTTATTAAGAGATAGTTTTTGGGTATGCCTTCTGACTCCTCTAATTTTGTATCAGAAGGCACTTTTGAATATGTCAAAAAACCTTGCAGAATCTGTACATTTCAAAGTATTAAAACTCAAAGTTAAACAAGGTGCAACTCCAAGAGTTAAATTATCAGTCTCTCTTTTTAAAAGATATATGTTTTCATAATGTAAGTTATTTTCCATGTTTTACTCCCTTTTCAGTGATATCTGCTTTTATAATGTTAGTTATTTTCCATGTTTTACTCCCTTTTCAGTATAACATTGTTCAACTTTCCCATGTTTCCATCTTGGTGAATTAAATTTTGTTCTTTGGTCCTAATTTTTCCAAAAATGTTTTTGACGAGAGAGTTTCTAGGTGAAATGGCATGCATGACATGAAAGCTTACTTTATTCTTGTATCTGCTTTTTGTCTGATCTTCATTTTCAGTGCTTCTATTGGTACATATCATTTGTTTTAGGAAATTTCCCCATCAAAGATAAAGCTAAAGGAGTCACATTTTGTTGATGTTGATACTAATCACATGGATCCGCAGATGTGTACTATATATGCACGTGATATAGATCAGTATGTCCATGATACATAGGTAAATGTTGAGTTTCTTTCTAGAAATGCACAAAAGGATTAGATGACATTGTTGTTAGTGCGATACGGATTTGTGAAGATTATCTGTGTTACCCTTAGCACAATAGATATTAGACTACTCTGTTATCTTCATATGTTTAAGTTTTTCTGTTAAACCTTTTCTTTGAAAACTCTCCCTGAGGCCATCCTACAACTTTAAGTTATTTCTTTCGAGGATACTCCTAAATGTGCCCAATTGTTTCAATTTCCCTATGTAGGTCTTATAACAATTTAAAACCATGATCTTGGATACAATTAAGACTTATTGCTAAACCATTTCCAACTACTTGTTTTCCTCAAGGATTTTTCCAAATGCACCAAATATGGACCATAAGGGAAGGCCAATATACCATCGCATGGACAAATTACCATATGTGTCTCAAGAAGACAAAGTTCTCGAGTAGAGGGTCTTGCATTATTGATTTCATCGTGTGATTGAGTTCCGCCTATAGTTATAGTCTAATATGTTGGGATTCCATGCATCGAAGGAAAAGAGAACCATCCAAGATTCCTTCCACTTTGATTATGAAAACCACTTGAATTAAAAAAATCCTTTCATTTTATGACACAAAACAGACAAGTGGTAAACTTATTTGAGTAGAATATGGTATTGTTTTATTTGTTAATTTTGGGTTTTCTTTCCATCGCTCATCGCTCAAATAGAACCATAGCAAATATGTATAGTGATTAAGTTTTTTTTTTTTATTCTCCTTAGATCAACTTACTAACACTTCAAAATCCATGGTATCTTCTTCTAAGAATTTGTTCTACTTGACATGTTCAAAAACATACCTAAATAAGTCCAGAAAGAACCCATTGTGTTGACTCTCATAAAATTACTTTTAATTGAGATAATTATATGAATTAAAAGAAGTAATGCATTTGACATTTGTTCAAAACTTTAAGACAATTCTCTCTATCTAATGTTGACATTTTGTAGTAGACTAGTAGTCAAATGAAGAGATTGCAATAAAATATTATCCACTTCATTTAAACTCAATTCAGAACTTTTATTTCCATGTTATCTTGCAATTCTCAAAACACATTATATGTGGCATGTATGTTTTTGTGTCGTTACTTTGATCTTGTAAAGGGTTATGTTTACAAATAACAAATGCTTGTGTATTCTGTTTACAAACAACAAATTCTTCATTTGTTATGTACGGGTTATCAATCTAGACATGACTATGTACCCTTTAATGATCTCCAATCATATAATAAGAACTATGTTTTCAATTTGAGGGAAATCATGGCTATCTAATTAGTCTTCTGCAATGTGCACAATCACTTACTCATCTGTTCCAATTTTAGGTTTTATTTCTTTGTTTTTTTTTCACATTTTCCCCACTTTTCTTTCGAATTTATTTCATTGAACTAAGCTGGAAGGTGAAGAGAAGGCCTGCAACTAACTATGTGGAAGAGGTCCAGAAAGATATAAATTCCAACATGAGAGGGATTCTAATTGACTGGCTTGTGGGGGTAAACCTTTGTGCTTGTTTCCTATTTCCATGAAATTACTAATCCTAGCAGTTTATAACTTGTTGTCTATTGTAGGTTGTTGAGGAATACAAACTTGTTCCAGATACATTGTATTTGACAGTTTCCTATATTGACCAGTACCTTTCCAATAATGTAGTAAATAGACAACGCTTTCAATTATTAGGTATCACCTATATGTTGATTGTAGCGTAAGTAATATTTCTTTGTCACAGTTGCCCAATTTATATGTCGAAGGAATTCTTATAAGGAGAGGTTCCTCAGAGCTTTTCGTCATCTGTCCACAACAAATCAACAAATGCCATGTGTATCTGTCTACAACAAATTAACAACTGCCACGTGGGTTTGTCCACTGCGAATGCATGTGTTCATCTGAATCCACTTCACCTGCTCACCTCAAAACTCACCATCTTATCCTTCACTGAATCCCCTCAAAACTATGATTTCCTGCATTTCGATTGCAATAATCTGATAGCAGCGATCAAACAACAATATATATCTGAGCATCCAAGCCTCGAAACCGAGCATGTGTCAACCTCACCAGCTATGGAGGTTTTCATATTTCTCCAATATCAAGGATAAAATGGATTCGATGTGGTCGACGCAGCCACCCTCTTCAACATCGGAGATGCCCGAGGGACGTGATCAGATGATATCACAATAATTCGGTTGGCTACGACTGGTGTTGTTTGTGGTCGTCCAACGGATTCGGGCAACAATGGAGGAGGTTTGGTCTATAGTGTGGTGTTTCAACAAACCATAGACATACAAGCATTTTATCTGTACTTGCTCCATGCGGGGTGATGATGTTGTGAGGTTCTCTTTGAAACGAAAACTATTGGACTTCACTGGTGAATAAAGGGGATACTGGTCTTCACAGTTATCCGTGAACGATCTGAATGTATTGTAGAAATGTATGAGCATATCATGGACACTATTAATTACAAAATGACTAATTATGCCAGTTCCAATTCTCTCTTTATTCATCAAATGAGCACAACTCAGATCCCCATTGGTGGGTTGCATGATACTTCGATGGTTGAATAGTCCATTCGCAGTGGCAACTCCCAACTCCTGGGTATGCCAAGCTTTGTAGTGAGTTTGAATAATCCTGTCAATGATGTAAAAAATTTCCTATTCCAGAATGGATTTAATATCATTGGGCTACAAGGGATCGGTGCAAGCAACAAAACCACTCTTGCATCATCCCTTTGCGATGATTTCCAAGTCAAAGGTAAAAACAATTCCCCTTTTAATCTTCATTCCAAACTTTCATTTTATTTCTTCAGTTTGGTTTGCAGTGCTTATTCTTTTTATGATTATTAGATTTCTTCGATGACAATATAGTTTTCATTATTGTTTCCCGGTATCCAAATGTAAAGGCTCTTTTGGAAACTATGTGGGATAAGATAATTGGAGCTCGAAGGCCTGTTTTTCGAAGTATCAAGGATGCACACAACCAACTGTAGAAAAATCTCAATTTAAAAGGAAATCAATAGACTTTGGTTGTTTTTTATGATGTTTGGTCAAGATCAAATGTGGAACAATTATTGGTTGTTGTTTGAAGAAGATAGATACAAGACATTTATTACAAATGATAGCCATGTGTATAACATACCCATGTTGCAGAAGGTTGATGCCCTATCACTTTTTTGTTTCTAGGCCTTTGGACAACTTTTGATTCCAAAAACAACAGATGAAGCTCTTGTTAAGTAGGTATGGGTTAGACATACTAATAATTATCTCATAACCTGATTGTTTATCTATCCTTCTCTTGATGCATTGCATATGAGTATACAGTGTTCAAATTCAGATTGATTTTCTGCCACTTTGATGGATAAATGGATTTTCAACTCTAAAATTTCAATGTTAACAATAATAGTGTGGGGCCATAAAAATCCAAAAAAAGATTGAATATTGTAGATTTCTAGAGAAGAATAACTCAATTGTTTAACAAGTATAATATTGTTTAACAAACAGTATCCATGTGTATAACATACCCATGTTGTAGAAGGTTGATGCCCTGTCACTTTTTTGTTTATGGGCCTTTGGACAACCTTCGATTCCAAAAACAACAGATGAAGATCTTGTTAAGTAGGTATGGATTGGACATACTAATAATTATCTCATAACCTAACTATTTATATATCCTTCTCTTAATGCATTGCATCCAAGTATACAATGTTCAAATTCAGATTGATTTTCTGCCACTTTGATGGATAAATGGATTTTCAACTCTAAAATTCCAGCGTTAACAATAATAGTGTGGGGCTATAAAAATCCAGAAAAAAATTTAATATTGTATATTTATAGAGAAGAATAACTCAATTGTTTAACAAGTATAATATTTGTAGGTTGAAGCAATGTATATTTAAGTTCATCAACATCACTTCACAAAGTTGGTGCAAGATGAGGATATCAAGCTAATCTCTTGTGCCACTTAGAATTGAGTGACTAATATTCTCCACAAATATTTGAGTAGAGACAAATTTGAAAAACATAAAAGCATGCTTGGTGTAGTTGTATCATTCCAATATGGCTCTTTCTCTTGCTATGACTGAATGATACATGAAATATTCAACTGGGATTTGATTTCATTTATGAGCAAATAACAAGTTGTTTGTTGTTTCTCTGCACATTTAATAGACCAATGAGTCATTTGAAGGAATGATTTTGGTATCCTATGATTCAAATATTTCAATACTCTCACCAAATCCCCCAAGAATTAAGCAAAGATAGTAGAATGGTGCACATTGGTAAAATTAACATTGCCAAAGAAACATATGTTAGTTTTTTTTCGGCGTTCCCTTTCCCCTGCGTCGGGGTTATGTTAGTCATACTCATAGTGTGATAAAATGAAATTTAGAGAGATATAGAAACTATATCGGTGACATTGTAATCACACTCGTGATCCAAGGATTTTTTTTTGTTTCAATTTGTTGAAAAATCCCATTCCACGAAATTCTTATCTAAGGCCGCGGATTTGTATAACATTTTGGTGGTGTCTTCCTCGTGGGATGAGGGGCTTTCAACAACCTAGATGGATTAGTGATCTCATCCAATCTAAGTGGAACTCAATAGAGTTATTTATCCTTCTTAAGTAACTTTGGTCATTTTTGGAGCACATTTTCATGCCTAACAATGGTTTATTTGCCACAAGCCCTAAGCCTCAATGTCATATGTGTCTTAATTGTAAAGTATTTATATATTTGAAATATATTAATCTGACTAGCTTGAGGGGAAAGATAATAAAGCAACCAATCAAGGACATAAATTTTCCAAATACCTATTTCCACTCCTAATGCCCAAACCACAAAATCTATGATTGTCCATTGATGGCTCAGGTTAATCCCCAAGTAGCCCTAACTTTTCAAGATATGTAAGATCAAAAGAATTCTATAGTTAATGAAAATAATGTGGGTAGTTGGACTTAAGTGGTTGGAAAACAACTAAAACAACAAGGCGAATGACTCTCCAAAAGTTCTTGTTTACAACTTGCCACAACAAATTATGGTCAAAGTAAGTCTCCCCCCAACATCACCCTTGCTAAATTGAGAAATACCCACCATGTCATGATGCTTTCTTCTCAATGTGGTGTTGGGTATGTGTTATATTCTTTGCACGAGTAGTAGTGTCTACGTTGCGCCGGGCGTGTAGGGCTTCGGGGGTAGGGCCCCCAAGAATTTTTTTTCCTTGGGAAGCGTGTCACATTTTTCCTCATTTTTTGTGTTGCCTCGATTTTCATGTCCATTGTTGGGTGATTTTTCGGCACATGGTTTTTTTCCAATGGTTTTCTATTTCCAGTTAAGGAATTAGGGTTGTTGACTAATCCGGGTCATTGGGTTAGGGTTTTGGATGTCGTTGGCTCCTATATGTATATTGTATTGTAAACATTGTATCACTATGAATGAATATAGAATATAATGGTTTTCCCCATTTTGGTTTCCAGGGGAAAAATATCTATGTAATGTTTGTATTTTCCATTGTATCTTTTCTATTATTTTACTAAAAATATGTTTGTAGTAAATATTGAACAAGGTTAAAATATACAAGTGGGAACAATAGAACTTGCTCCCCACCTCCTTTTCCTAATCCCTCATTGGATGATTTGGTTGATATCCTTCTAAATTGGCCAATATCCATTTTTTTCAACCACTTGTATTTTGTGTTGTGGACTCTAATAGTTTTAACCCCCTATGGAATTTAGGATGGCCCAGAGGATAATAAGGAAAATATGGAAGGAATTCCCAATCTTTCCTAATGAAAGTTGCTTCATGGAATGTCTAATACCTAACTAACCCTAGAACAAATCACATAGACTATTAGATGCATACATATTAGTGAGTTGGACATCTTGTGTTTGCAAGAAGTTAAAATTATCGATTTTCTCTTGTGCATGACCATGTTTATTATTTGGTTAGTTGTTGTCTTTTATCTTTCTAATACTATTGAAGGGAGGGGAAGTGTTTGATCTGGATTTTATGAGAAGAACGAAATGAATACATATTATTATCAAAATATGCTTAACATAGAATAACAAATATATAGTAAAACTGGTTTCTATTCAATAAGGAAATAAGTTGAAACTGTAAAATGCAGTGGAAAACAAGCTTGCTAGAATGGTGACAACTTATCTCTAAGAAGAGATGTGACTGTTGCACTCATTCGCAAGAAGATGATTACAATGAGGCTCTAAAGGCCTTTTTACAATAAAAAGAAATGTCAAAAACCCTAGACATTCAAAAACCTAACCCTAGGAGATGAAGCGCTAAAAGTCATGTGGGCCCCGTTTGGGTAAGCTAGTACATCAACTTCCCGGGGTCGTAACGTTTGCATACGATCTCCGTTTTGGGTGCACGATAGCCCATTGGAAAGGTCTATCTGAGGAATACACATCTTGTCGTCAGAATCTAACTTTGAATTGGTCCATAGTGTGACTATGGTGAGCCCTAAAAACATTGTTTAGGGCCTCAAAACGACCTTGAAAGTCAGGGACCTGAAAACTAGGAAAAATTGCCAAACTAGAAAACTACCAAAATGAACTAGTTGGAATAGGTGGGAGGCCACCGAAATCCATATGGATCAATCCTACCCCCTTAGGAAGCAATGGTATCCATTGTGTTGAGTACCCCCATCAGATGAAGAAATTTCTGTTGAATTTGGCCCCGGGTGAGCCACTTGCCTTGGTGCAGGAGATGCCCTACTTTGACAACTCGATAAAGCTGGATCCTTTGTTGGCGAGTTCCCTTGACCTGTATTTCCACAATATGATCACTATATTCCTTGTGTATGCAATCTGAGTTGAGATTTGTTGGTGTCAGTTGTTTTTCTATCTCTGAGGTGTCCAATAATTGTGGGAAATAAGGTCGAATGAGATCCACGTTGAACATTGGGTGTAGGCCAACGAAAGGAGGAATGTTGTGCTCAAAATAATTATCACCCATAGCCTTGGTGATGGTGTATGGTCCATAATGGAGTGGGCGAAGCTTCTGATGGGGTCTTGTAAGACACTCTTTCTACAAGTGCAACCAAACTTTGTCGCCCAACTGAAACTTATGTGGCACCTGGTATTGATCATGGTGTTGCTTGTACTTGTCATTGGACTTATGTAGTATATCCTGAACCTGTTGGTAGATGTGTTGGATCCGCTCAATGAACCGGGTGACTTTTTCAGCTTCAGTTGGAGTAGGAGATGAGTCTGTCGAGGTGACCACAAGAGGTAGTGCAACATATATGGGGCCCAATGGTTGGAATCCCAACCCTACCTAAAAGGGTTTGTGTCTGGTTGAGCTATGCAAGACTCAGTTGTAGATATGTTGGACATAGGGAAGACTCTCATCCCATGTGCGAGGGTGCTTGGAACTATACATACACAGGATATGCATGATCGTTTGATTTATGGCCTTGGTTTGGCCATCTGTCTAGGGGTGGAAGGTCGTGGATTTGGTGATCTTGGTATCTAGAAGTGACCAGAGGCTCAACCAGAATGTGTTGATAAATTGATCATCCCGATATGAGACAATGGTTTGTGGGATTCCAAAATGTACCTAGACTCGTTCAAAGAAGATCTTGGTAGTGGCCTGTGCTGTGAACTTCCTTCTTTTACACATAGCTCAATATGAGGCTCTGATACCAATTGATGCAACCCCCCTTCTCTCCTCGGGGTTGCGCGACCTCCCGATCAAGGATATTCAATTTACTAAGATGAATCAACTCTTTGGGATCCTTCTAGACCCTGAAATTAATTCAAATAGGCCCCCTTTGGTTACCCACACAGGTTTGAATCACCTGCACAACCTTTTTCTGGCTCTTCTGGTAAATCTAATTGACGAGCGCTGGCTCCTTTGTTGGGCCTTTCTGTTAGGCAAATAGAGAGGTAGTAGTGGGGGCCCAGAGGGCCCATAGTGATAATAGTGGAGGCCATTCAAAGTAAGGTGGACTAGGTCCACTATATTATTAAATAAGGCCCACTATGGTAGTGAGATATAATAAATGGGTAGTTATATATAATAAATGTAAGAGGACTTCTTAGAATGTTCTACTTCTAGAAGATTCTTCCTCTACAATGTTCTTAGGTGATGGTGGCAATATATAAAGAGGTTCAAGCAATGTAATGGGACATGAAGAGAGTATTTTATTGTTATTTTTACCTCAATAGGAGGATGCCCCCTCGAAAAGGCAAGTGTATAGGAGAGGATCCCTTCCATAATAGGATCCATTGTATGGTGTTTCCCTACCTCAAGGGTTTGGTAATAATAAAGTGTAGTTTTTTCTATCTTGCTCTATGGATATATTGTGTATTTAGTATTTTTGGTGATTATATTTCTAGGTCTATTTAGGAACTTAACAATTGGTATCAGATCACTTTCCTTGGTAGATATTGTGGGCAAATATTTTTATTTTTGCAGATTTTTTTTCGGAGAAGCAAAAAGAGGGCCGCGACATTCCAGAAAATTTCGGTACATTTCTATGAAAAAATTGTAGAAAAATGTTGTATATATGATTTTCTCTCATAAAAAAACCCAAGTTAAAAAAAAAAATCTTCCGAAACGGAGTCCGGGAAGTCAAGATATTGAAGTTTTAAAATCTGCAATTTTTCAGGGTTTTTTCCGCGGACGATGGCCAGATTTTTTTATTATTTATATAGTAGTTGGAGGCCGAATTTGCCCAAAACAATTACAGATATGAGTTCCTCTCACAATTTCACCCAATTTCAAAAAACAAATTAGCCGAAATGGAGTCCGAGAAGTGAAGTTATGAGCATTTTAAATTCAACATATTTTTAGGGTTTTTCCAGAAAAAACTGTGATTTTCTGCCGTAACTTATTGTTCTATTTTTTGGGTTTTTTCATGATGGTTGTGGGACCGAAGAGTTCATAGGGTGCTCAGATGGATATTTCCTCTCAAACCCTCAAATAAATTCTACAAATTACTGAAGCATTCAAATCTCAATTGTATGACACATTGGATGCTAGATTGCATGACCTTATAGATGGCCTCAATGATAGTTTTCATAGTATTCAAGATTCATTGGATAGCATGCATGCGATATTTCTTATGGTGGACATTAGGGATGAATATAAACAAGAAATATATGCTTGGTATGATTTTGAAGCTGATTGTGATGATTGATATATGGATAGTTGTCATTTATTGGATGACAACCACTTTTTTATTTTATTTGATGACTCTAATCCACCTTCTATAGAGAGAATAAATGTGACAAATCGAGAGACAATGATTATTACCAGTGTCCATACTACACATTCTATAGTGGTATTATTCTTTTCAGATTCTTCTACGACCCTTTTCCATTATGTGGATGGATCTTCTTATTTGGATCCACATGACAGGTGTCAATCTTTGGAGCATCATTTTGAGTTGGTTATTGGGTTCCAAAATCTTCCACGGGGAGTTCACATGAGCACTTGGACATGGGACCTAGGCTTACAATGGTGGTTGGACTACTTTAGCATGGTGGATTTCCTTTCTACATGGGACCTTAGTTCTCCAATCTTCTTCAGCATTATGGTCCACAATTATACATGGGACCTTGGTATATGGTTGTACATCAAGCGTTGAGGACAATGATTTCATAAGGGGGATGGAATGTTAAGTAGCTAGAGAGGTAGTAGTGGGGGCCCAGAGGGACCATAGTGATAATAGTGGAGGCCATTCAATGTAAGGTGGACTAGGTCCACTATATTATTAAATAAGGCCCACTATGGTAG
>JZKD02S1917122.1:378301-401316 GCA_000966675.3 Picea glauca
TGTAAGAGGACTTCTTAGAAGGTTCTACTTCTAGAAGATTCCTCCTCTAGAATGTTCTTAGGTGATGGTAGCACTATATAAAGAGGTTCAAGCAATGTAATGGGACATGAAGAGAGTATTGTATTGTGAGTTGTAGCTAAATAGGAGGATGCCCCCTTGAAGAGGCAAGTGAACACAAGAGGATCCCTTCCATAATAGGATCTATTGTATGGTGTTTCCCTACCTCAAGGGTTTGGTAATAATACAGTGTGGTTTCTTCTATCTTGTTCTATGGATCTATTATGTATTCAGTATTTGTGGTGATTATATTTCCAGGTCTATTTAAGAACTTAACACTTTCTTCCTTATGACCACGGGCTATAACCTCCGGCTCGCCTCCCTTTGCGACTTTGGGCTTCAACAGTTTTGAGTGCAACCGAATCTTTTTTCCCCGAACTCTGGATCGACGAAATGATCTGGAAAGAAATCTACAGCTCGTGCTTCTCCAACAACCAACGATTGTGATTCACTTTGGGACTCCGGCTTCGGGATTTCTAAGTGTTCTAAACACATTTTTCCTCGAATTTCTTCATACTTGGAGCTATAGATTGAGCGCCACGTGCTCACCTCGATCGATGGTTAAAACGTGTCCTTTGTTTCCACTTCGGGCGACTTCCAGTCAATGCTCCTCCGCTCTCTTTCTCCCAGAGTGTCAATACTCCGGAGTAAATCTCCACTCTCCACGTGTCCCTCCATTCATCAATGACTCTTGTTGACTTCGGCCTTTGAGACTTACGACCTTCAGGAATTTACTCTCCAATTTCCTCGAAGTGTCCTATCACCAAAGTGATAGATCTGACACCATGAGCCCAAACCACTGACACCTAGGATTAGATTCTTACCTCTGGAGCTTCGAACGAATTCTGGTCAACGACTCCACTTCCTCCTTTCTTTTCCGGAATGCACTCTTCCGGATTCCACGATCTGATGAAACGTGTCCCTCTCAGATCGAAAACCACGATTTACTTCGCTACTTCGGGCTTCGAGAGTTATTGTTCCTTCACACAAAATTTTCTCTAAAGTGCTTCTCTTCCGAAGCATGCGGATATCCACCATGTTTCCTTCTCAGATCCAACGTTCCATATCTCTTCATCCTTCGTGACTTCGACATAAATCATTCTTTTCTCCATGAAAATCTCCTGGAGCTTATCTCTCGAACTCTCTAATCTGTTGCCACGTATCTCCCTCGATACTGACGGCCTCGATTTAAATCGCAACTTCGACAATCTGACTCCTTGAACCCATCCAAATCTTTGAATACGTGAAGTGTCGAAGGACTTCAAATACTATCTTCCGTGAAACTCCCCCAGATCTCTCGGTTTAGAAAGGTCCTGATTCCTCCTAATGGATATTGCTAGTTAGTTGGGAAATTTTCAGTGGGCTCCTCCCTACTGAAGAATTCTTGTCCTCTATCTCTTCTAATCTTGTTCCGCCTCGAAAATTTTAAGCTTCTCAGAATGTTTCTTTGAGACTTAGTCGAATGTTGATCCTGAGCACACCTTGCAGCAGGTTTCTCTCAACTTAACCCCTTTGTGGGTGACTGTGCACTCCTTGCAACAGTTCTTACACGACTTAATTGTTCCCTTTGAACAATATGACGTTGAGTGGGTTTCTACCTATTCACACCTTGCATGGTCCTCTACACTCCCTTGCAAATGAAACTTATCGTTATCTCTCCTGAGCTTATGATTCAACCTAGACTCTGTCAACGCACTCCTTGCAGAAAATATGCACACCTTGCATATAAAGCTCTATGTTATCTCTTTCGAGCTTCTGAGTCACACTAGACTCTGTCAACACACACCTTGCGGAAACTATGCACTCCTTGCATGAGCTCGTAGAAGAGAAACAATTGAAACTTATCTAATCCTCACATATTCATACATTCAACCATGTAACACATTCATAACATAAGAACAAGTAATAACAGAGAATACAATTAGACATAAAGCCTACCATTCATTCAGATAGACACAGTAACAACAACACCAAACATTTTGGATCAATGCTTCTACGTTATATTCATTCAAATGATATGTACATGGGTTCATACAACTTCGATAAGCTTCAACAGTCTCAACAATAACAACTTCAAATAACTTTCAACAACCTCATTGGGCATACAATACATATATTTATACAAGAGGGCTCATAGAGCTTTTCCCTTCGACTACCTTAGTGCTATCCCATCAAATTAAAACCTTTCAACTATTAAGACTTATTACAATAAATGACCGGTACAGACAGATAACAGTGAATGCTTAAGATATGTACTTCTATTAACTACATTAAATAAATTACAATATCCATTGATCTCGCGCAATGGTTCAACCTCTTAACATTGAAGATCTTCTTTAATTACAATCTTTTCAAGATATTTCGTGACATGCCATCTCTAAAATTCAAAAACACTTCAAAATGTGCACTAGGGCTCTAAGTTTTCCTCCACTTGTGCTTTGATGATGATGCTCCTGAATCATACTCCTCTGGCCAAAATATCATGGACTCATGTCCATGATCTCCTGCATTGACTTTCTATGATTTTGAATATCTGTTTCATTTACCCAACTGACATCTTCTATTGGGTGTCCTTTCCAATTTACCAAATACTCAAAATAATTCTTTCTCGTGATATTCTTACCAATCCTCTGATCTATGATCTCGTCCATTTGTGTATTTTTTGTTATAGGCATCTGCTTCTCCCACTAGATCTTTTTTTGATATTCTGATCCTTTTGTGTCATCTTCCTTGTAAGGGTACATGTATGAAATGTTGAATATGGGTGATATACCCACATCCTCTAGTAGTTCTATCTCATAATCATTAACATCAAATTTCCTTAAGATCTTGCACGGTCCTATCTTCTTCAACTTCAATTTGTTATATGTTCCCCTTGGGAACCTTTCCTTCTTGAGATGTGCCAGAACTTGATCTCCCACTTCAAATTGAAGTTCTCTCCTATGTTGATCAACTCTGCATTTATATTCTCTATCATTGTTTTGAAACTGCTCTTTGACCTAATTATGAAGCTTCTGCACTTCATCCGTGAAGTCTTCTGCTCCAACACTTCTAAATTGATTTTCCTCCAAATCTCTCAACTCTGATACTCCTCTTGGATTCATCCCATATACTATCTGGAATGGACTCTTTCATGTACTCTTGTTTGGTGAGTCATTGTATGCAAACTCTCCTTATGACAGAATCTGATCCCACTGGCTATGATGTTCAGTGACCAGACTCCTCAGCAAATTTCCTAAACTCTGATTTACCACATCAATTTTTCCATCTGTTTGAGGGTGATATGTTGAACTAAAGGAAATTTCTATCCCCAGTTTCTTCCACAATGTCCTCCAAAAATGACCAACAAATTTAGTGTCTCTGTCTGAGACAATACTCTTCGGCAACCCATGAAGTCTCACAACTTCCTTGAAAAATAGATTTGCAATGTATGTTGCATCATTAGTTTTCTAGCATGGAATAAAGTGTTCCATCTTTGAGAATATATCAACTACAAAAAATATGGAATCATTTCCCCTTTGTGTTCTTGGCAATCCCAACACGAAATTCATGCTTATTGCATCCCAAGGCCTATCCGGAATAGGAAATGGTTGATATAACCCAGTGTTCTATTGCTTTCCTTTTGCATAATGGAAAATCTTACATCTGTTTACAAATTTATTCACCTCTGCCCTCATACTTGGCCAATAGTATGAGCCGCTCAATTGCGCAAATGTCTTCTCATGGAAAAAATGTCCTGCTAGACCTCCACTATGTTTTTCTTTCAGCAGATTATCTCTCATCGAGCACTTTCGTATGCACAACTAGCTACCTTTAAACAATAATCCATCTTGAATCAGATACTCTATCCACTGACTTATGTCTCTGAGAAAAATATTTATACACGCTTCATACACCTATTTAAAATCTGGATCTTCACAATACATTTCCTTAAGGTGTTCGAATCCTAAGATTTTCACTTGAAATTCCTGCAAAATAAGACATCTCCTGCTCAATGCGTCAACAAATTTGTTAGCATTACCAAAAATATGTTTAATGACAAAAGTGAAATTTTGCATAAACTCTATCCACTTAGCATGTCTTTGATTTAACTTCTCATGTTTGGTTATGAATTGTAAAGCTTGATTATTGCTATACAAAAAAAGTTCTTTTGGAACAAGGTAGTGCCTCCATTTCTTTAAGGCTTGAATTACTGCATAAAATTCTTTATCATATGTGGAGTACTTCCTCTTGGTGTCATTCAGCTTCTCACTTAAATATTAAATAGGCCTATTATCTTGGCTCGAGACTTCTCCAATTGCTACTCCACTAGCATCACATCGTACTTGAAACATCTTCCCGAAATCTGGCAAGACCAGAATCAGTTGTTTTGTTATATTCTCCTTTGATATCCTGAAACTTTTCTTATCTTATTTTGTCCACTTAAAATATTTATGTCTCTTCTTCACCGTATCTAATATTGGCGCACAAATACCATTGAAATTTCTATGGAACTTCTGATAGAAACTTGCTAATCCATGGAATCTTCTCACCTCGAATATGCTCCTTGGAGATGACCATTATTTGATTGATCCATCTTCAATTCATTTGAAGAGATTACAAAACCCAAGTAAATGAGTTATGTCTTCATAAAAGAGGATTTCTTCAGATTTATCAACATCTTCTCCCGCTGCAATCTTCTCATCACTAACGTTAAGTGCCTCAAATGCTCTTCAATTTTACTGAAGACTAACATATCATCCAGATATACAATCACAAACTTATCAAGAAAATCTTTCAATACCTCATTCATCAACCTCATAAATGTACTTGGGGCATTTTTCAAGCCAAATGGCATAACAAGCCACTCATACAACCCTTCGTTTGTTTTGAAGGTTGTTTTCCACTCATCACCTTCTATCATCCTTATCTGGTGATATCCACTTTTCAAGTCTATTTTTGAAAAATAATTCACTCCGCTCAAACAATCCATTAAGTCATCCATCCTTGGAAATAAAATATGTATCTGATGGTGATTTTGTTTATGGCTCTTGAGTCTGTACACATTCTCTATCCTCCATATTTTTTCAGACTCAACACAGTTGTTACTGCGCATGGACTCAAGCTTTCTCTAACTAAACCTGTGTCCATCAAATCCTGGACTTGTCTCTTTACCTCCTCATTTTCTTGAGGTGTCAATATATATGCTGCTTTGTTCAGTAGAATTGATCCTGGTATTATATCAATGTGATGGTTGATACTCCTAATGGTTGGTAATGAGCGAGGTAACTCATCCACTACTATGTCAGCAAAATTTTCTAACAACTCCTAAATTTCTTCAGGGAGATCATCCATAGAATTACTTGTAAGGATGACTATGGGCTTCCTCACCACAACAAATTACATTTCTTGTTCCTTCTTGACCTCACTTAGGAGTTCCTTCCCACTCATGAGAAGTATACTTGTGTTGGCTTCTTCCTTCACTTTCTTTTCCTCTATTGGTAGTAGCATGTGTGTCCTACCATTTATCTCCAAGGTGTAAGTATTTTTTCTCCCATCATGAATGACATTTCTGTTAAACTGCCATGGTATCCCCAACAAGACATGGCATACATCCATGGGAATCACATCGCACAAAATCTCATCTCTATATCCTCCTATATTAAATTCAACTTGGCATTTTTTAGTTACCATTACCTGGTTTCCTTTTTGCAACCATGAGACTCTATACGGTTTCGGTTGTGCAGTCGTCTCTAGATCCAATTTATCCACCATTTTGGTGGATGCCAAGTTATTAGAGCTCCCACTGTCAATTATCACCTTGCATACTCTGTCTTTGGTCTTGCAAACAATTTTGAACAAATTGTTCCTCTACACTGGGTTCTCCACTTCTAGCTCTGTCTTCAAGAGAACCTTCTTCATCATCAAATATGTCCCATATTCTACACCTTCTGCATCAACATTATGCTTCCACGCTTATCAAATTTGATGTTCACCTCCTCCTTCTTTATTTCTCTCAAGGCAGTCACAAGACATGTGACATGTTTTTCCACAGGCATAACACTTCACCTCTCCTCCTCTGCCTCTTCCTCTTCGTCGAGGAAAAGTATTCCTTCCACCATATTGTATCCCTTGGGAACTTCCTCCTCTTTTTGAGTGACTGTGTGGTTTTCCAGTCTCAACCTTGGGCTTCTGTACCTTGTCATGGACAATTCCCTTACCTGTGTTTAGACTTCTTTCTCTGCTTCATTGGCTCTGTTTCCTGGACAATTTCTCTTCCACCTTCAATGCAATCTGATAAGAATCCTCCACTATCCTCCTTGTTAACATGCTGATTTCATCATGGATCTCATATATCAGGCCATTTATATACCTGGCAACATTTTCATCATTTTTTTCTCTCTGTCGAGCCCCGATGTTCAACTTATAAAATTCCTCGATGTATTCTTTTAGTGTTTGTCCTTTCTGTCTCAGGTTCTGTAATTTCCTGAACATGTTTATCTAATAGTCTTTGGGTATGAATTTATCCTTTAGCTTGGCTACCATTCTATCCCAGTTCTTGATCTTTTGCTTTCCTTTGCTTCTTCTGTCAGCCTGTAGTTCATCCCACCACAACGTTGTGTGTCCCTTCAATCTGGTGACAACATGTTTTACTTTCTTCTCATCATCAACTTCTTCATAGTCGAAGTATTTGTCCATTTCTTTTATCCAATTCAACAATTATTCACCATCTAAGTTGCCTTCATACATTGGGATTTCTATTTTTTCTCTTGCTCCCAATTTGACAACAACTTTCAACAAGTGTTCTTCTACAACATCTTCTCCTGCAACTCCTTCAACTTCCATTTCTTCGCTCTCTGCATCACCGATGTCTCCATAATTATGCACTCTTCTTTGTGTTGTCACCATAGCATCTAATTTTGCATGAAGTTCTCTCATCTCCCTTTCCACAACTAGATTTGCTACAGGTCGCTCTGCATGTCTTCTAGGCGGAATTGTGCTAAACTTTTCCTTTACACAAAGTTTATGTTACGGTGTTGATACCACTTGATGATACCATAATACTTCCTTCTTTTACACAGAGCAAAATTTGAGGCTCTGATACCACTTGATGCAGCCCTCCTTCTCTCCTTGGGGTTACACGACCTCCCATTCTAGGATCTTCAATTTACTGAGTTGAATTGGCTCTTTGGGCCCCTGTTAGACACTGAAATCAATTCACACAACCCCCCTTTGGTTACCCATGCAGGTTCGAATCACCCACACAACCTTTTTCTGGTGCTTCTGGTAAGTCTAATTGACGAGTGCTAGCTCCTCTGCTAGGCCTTTATTCCTTATGACCAGGGGCTATAACCTTAGGCTTTCCCCCCTTCGTGACTTCGAGCTTCGACGGTTTTGAGTGCAACTGAATCCTTTTTCCCTGAACTCCGCATTGGAAAAATGACCCAGAAAGAAATCTATGGGTCACGCTTCTCCAACAACCAACGATTGTGATTCACTTCGGAAATTTGGATTTGGGAGTTCCAAGTGTTCCAAACACTTTTTTCCCCGAAGTGCTTTGTACCCAGAGCTACAGAACGAACGCCACGTGCTCACCTCGATCGATGGTTAAAACACGTCCTTTGTTTCCACTTCGGACAACTTCTAGTCAACACTCCTCCCCTATCTTTCTCCCGTAGTGTCAATCCTCCAGAGTAAATATCCACTCTCCATGTGTCCCTCCACTCATCAATGACTCCTGTTGAGTTCGGCCTTCAGTACTTACGATCTTTGGGAATTAACTCTCCAATTTCGCCGAAGTGTCCTATCACCAAAGTGATAGATCCGACGCCACGTTCCCAAACCACTGACGGTTAGGATTAGCTTCTTACCTCCATATCTTTGGACGACTTTTGTTCAATGACTCCACTTCCTCCTTTCGTTTTCAGAGTGCACTCTTTCAGATTCCACAATCTGATGACGCGTGTCCCTCTCAGATCAACAACCATGATTTACTTCACTACTTCGGGCTTCAGGAGTTCTTATTCCTCCACACAAACTTTTTTCTGAAGTGATCCTCTTCTGAAGCACGCAGATCTTCGCCACATGTCCTTCTCAGATCAAATGGTCCAAGTCTCTTCATCCTTCACGACTTGGACAAAAATTGCTCTTTGCTCCACGCAAATCTCTTAGATCTTTATCTCCCAAAATCTCTGATCTGCTACCACGTATCCCCCTTGATACTGACAGCCTCGATTTACTTCACAACTTTGAGACTTCGACAATCCCATTCCTTGAACACTTCCAAATCTCCGAATACGCGAAGTGCCGAAGGACTTAGAAGACTATCCTTCGTGCAACTCCCCCAGATCTCACGGTCTGGAAAGGTCCTAATTCCTCCGAATGGATCTTGCACGTTGGTTGGGAAATTTTCAGTGGGCTCCTACCTACTGAAGAATTATCGTCTACTATCTCTTCTGATATTGTTCCACCTCGAAACTTTTAAGCTTCTTAGAATGTTTCTTCGACACTTAGTCGAATGTCGACCCTGAGCACACCTTGCAACAAGTTTCTCTCAACTTAACCCCTTTGTGGGTGACTATTCACTCCTTGCAACAATTGTTACATGACTCAATTGTTCCCCTTGAAAAATATGATGTTGATTGGGTTTCTACATACGCACACCTTGTGTGGTCCTCTACACTCCCTTGCAAATGAAACTTCCCGTTATCTCTCCTGAGCTTCTGAGTCAACCTAGACTCTGTCAACACACTCTTTGCAGAAACTATGCACACCTTGCATATAAATCTCCACGTTATCTATCCCGAGCTTCTGAGTCACACTAGACTCTGTTGATGCACACCTTGCGAACACAATACTACATATGGGTGGATTTTTCCACGAAACGTTTCCACGTTTCTTACATTCGTCGAAAAATATGTAGTAAGTTAAGCATTTTTTTCATTTTTTTATTAAGTTAAGCGACGACTGTTGACTATCTCAGTGCACCTGCTAACACACGTGGCTTGCAACGGCTAGTTAACTTTTTTCACTTCAACTCATGCATTTTCGTCTCTATATCGGCGATAATCGATCTATATATACCTAACTTTAAGAGACTTTTTGACACATTTGCTATAGTTGTGACACTGTTCGTGGCTTTTGTTTGAGTTTTTTATTTGTTCCGTCACCCACCGACTGAACACATCCAATTCTCGATCTACATAGCTCGGATTTTGAACTTGCAAGGTTAGTATGCTTATTTATTTATTTATTTACATATACTCATTTAACTTGTAAAATTTTGTTCAAATAAAATTTCATGTAGCTTGGCTTTTCCTTAATAATATATTATATGTGCATTACCATATTTCAAAATTGTTATGTCATTGGTTTTTGGATCTAGATAGTATATTCTATGGAAATTCATGTGAAATGTTAAGAAAAATATTTTCCGAAGAAGTATTTTAAGAAGAGGGAAAATTACTCCATCAATAAGACAATTCAAACATTAAAAACGGATGTCATTATCAATCTAGATCAATTTAAACCTACAATTCCTTATGTAAATTTAATCCTTATTACAAAACCACCAACTCATAACAACTTTACCAATTGGACTAATGTTTGAAATAGAAAGTGGAAAAAAATCCTCTTTGGTCTAATTCTATCCCTTAGCGATCTTGTTAGCTCTCTAACTTTTGTGTTTCTATGATGTTGTGCCTATCTAATTTATTTCATATTTTTAGTCTAGTATTAGGTTAGGTTAGTCATATAACATTGTATTCTTAAGTGATCTTGTGATATTTATTTCATGGTATGGTGTAGGTAAGACAATTACTTGTCAGTACATGGATTTGTCACTAGGAACAAAAATGATAGGAAGATTGCTCAGTTTAGAGCGACATTAGAGGCAAGGGCCGATGAAAAATGTTATTTCCCTTGCTATGATTGTAGTGGCTTGCAAAGAAGAAGAATTTTAATAACAACAGTTGAAAGTCATTGTAGGGAGAAGGGGCACACCAAAGGGGGTTATGAATATCGTCCCTTGGTAAGAGGTTATTCAATATTTAATGTATTCTCTATAATAGTCATCATGTCATGAATTTCAGCAATATTTCTTATCATTTTTTTTTTAAATTTTCTATACACACTAACTTTACTACGTTGTTTTTAAATATATAGACGATGCCCCCAAAATGTCGACCTCCAGGGAGTTATTTGCCAAGTACTAGAAGAAATACTCCTTTACAAGGTGATGAACTTTGAGATCAGAATATTGAAGTTGATGATCAAGTTATTAATGATGATATGGATGGAGATAACTTTAGTGATACAAATCAGGAAGATGAGATACATAGATTGATCCAAGACACATTTTCTCCAATGGATGAGGACAACTAGGATGATAGTCATGATGTTGATCCTCTACTCGAGAAGTCACGTCAACCTCTTTATGAAGGCTCAACAACAAATATTCTATCTGTTATATTGTTGTTGGTGAACTTGAAGGTTTTGAATGGTTTATCAAACACATGCTTCACACAGATACTCAGGTATTTAATTTGTTAATTATTTATGCCTGCATGTTCACAAATACTTAAAAGGTTCACTTTTTTCCCATGTTGCTATTGTTTTCTAATTTGTAAAGTATGGATGCGATATTGATGATTAATATTGTTTACATTGACTTATTGTTTTGAATTTTGTAGATTGTTAGGTGAATTTCTATTACCAACGTCAAATATTTTTCCACGCACATATCGAGAAATATTTGTGATTATGAAAGAAATTGGAATGGAGTATCAAGCTATTGATGCATGTCCTAATGATCATGTCATATACTATGGACAATATGCATTAGAAAATGAATGCCCACAATGTCAAATAAGTAGATATCGAACCGATAAAGCGTAAAAGAAGGTGCCTTGCAAAGTTCTTCATTATATTTCGATAATTCCACGTTTCCAACGGTTGTTCAAGTGCCAAAGTATAACACAGTTTATGGATTTACATGCAAAGAACAGAAGTCGAGACAATGTTATTCGAATGCCAGCAGATGGTTCTACATTGAAGTACATCGAAGAAAAGTGGAAAATTTTTAAAGAAGAACCTTGTAATGTTAGACTTTCATTGGCAGCTGATGGTTTCAATCCATTTGGAGAGCTTCGTTCTATGTACTTAGTGTGGCATGTTTTTTTTATAAACAATAACCTTCCTCCTTGGATGTCAATCAAGAGAGAGAACACAACGTTGGCAATGATTGTTCCAGGTATTTAATTACCTTTCATTTGCTTTAAAGTATGGCAAAATATTTCTTTCTTTGTTTCGTGCATGGTAATTATGACTTTTATATATAATGACATATAGATATGTATAATTAATCATGTATGTTGAACCAATTAGGTAAGTACCAGGTTAAATATATGAATGTATATATTGAGCCTCTTATCAATGAGTTGTTGAAGTTATGGGTTGGTGTCACTATGTATGACATCTCTAGACCAATAGGGAAAAACAATTTCAATTCCATGGAATACTATCATGGACAATTCATGATGCTCCCGAGTTAACACATTTTTGTGGTATATTGTTACTTTATTTTGTGATTTAATATTATATATATTTATTGAAAATATCATGCATTATTTTAAATTGTAACTCTAATTTGCTACATTAATTCATATATCTTGTAGGTATTAAAAAAAAGGGTAAATTTGCATGCCCAATTTGTGGTCCCAGGATAAAATCTTGTCGTTCAAGGAGTTTAGGAAAGGAAGTGTTTGATGAGTATAGACACTTTCTACCTAAGAACCATAGTTATCGAACTACAAACAAAGCAAAATTCAATGGTAAAGAAGAGAATGGAAAAAAACCACGAAGAATGACACCTCACCTATGGAACTTGGAATATATTAGAAATCGTCAAGGTATGAAAATTATTTATGTATGATATATTATATAAATCTTTGGTTAATTTCATTTTGTTTGATTAATTAGTGTTAATTTCATTTTGTTGATGTTTCATGAATGTCGTTAAGGCGCGAATGGGCTTCCACGAGGAATGAAAAGTTACCCGATGCAATTCCGTAGGTTGCCATACTACGAGCACCTACAAATAGCTCATTTGTTTGATACAATGCATATCGGGAAGAACATACCCAGATTGTTATGGCGAATATTAAATGGAAGGACTGAAAAAGAGAGAATTGGAAAGATTTGTAGTGACATCCAGGAAGGTGATTTTGGTGGGGTTAAAACACATTATTGGCATACATTCATTAAGGTAATTAGTAGGTTATAATATATTTCCTTATTGGTAGTACACATTTTTTGGAAACAATAATAATTATTTGTTTTTTGTTACAATATGTTCTACCTTTATCTCTCCCAAACGACTTTGACAACAACATAAAACAAATTATTTATTTACTTGATAAATACATGAGGTAAGTAATGTTTTATATGGGAAATGTACTTCTTATGTGATTTGTAGAAGAACTTATTGACACATTATGTTTTATCTGCAAATTTATGTATGCCTTAATATTATTTTATTGCATCATTTGTAGGTGGCTTTCATCAAAAGAAATCCATAAAGAATATATAAGGCATTGGAATAGAGAAATTCCCCGACTAATGTGTCAAATGCAGTAGTATCTACCTCGAACATTTTTCAATGCACAAGAACACTACCTCATACACCAAGTTGAGGAGATTGAATTATGTGGACCAATACACACAAGGTTGATGTGGATGGTGGAGAGGAAGTTGAAGTCATTGAAGGATTTGTTTAGACAAAGAGCATGTCCTGAGGGTTCTATGGTTGAGGGATATATCGTATATCAATGCATGGTGTATATTAGTCAATATCTACCTAAATTAGCAGAAAATATGAATGTGCCCCACATTTGGAATCTCGACTCCATCAACAAATTTGAAGGGGAGGTCCTATTGGGGAAAGGTAAAATGAGGACTATGAAAGGTAATTATTAGATGTTGACGTAGATTTAATATATTACACATTTATTTTTGCAATTTTATTTTATCATACTAATTTTTTATATTTTTATATTTTTGCATATTGAACTATATTAAAATATGTCTTTATTAACAATAGCTAATTAATGATATTAAATTGTTATTTTATCATATAGTTTCTCGAGAGTGGGATGCTTTACATTTATACATTGCAAACAACCTTGATTGGATGAAGCATTGGATAGAATATTGTGAAGAATAATTCGGTAGTTTATCATGGGAAGGGGTGAGTAATATGATTAAAATAGTGCATCGTCATCGAGATCAATTTCCTGATCTTATGTCAAGGGAAGTTGATTTAGCCTTTGTTTTAAATGATAAACAAGCAAGTAAATTGTTTACCCACATTTTCCTAGTTATTTCCCAATTTTTCAATGTATTTGGTTTGTTTACTTTTTGAAATATATATTTACTAAGTCCTATATGACATTTATTAATTGGCAATGTATTTTTTACTTGTTGTCCAAGTTTCAGTTGAAACATCACAAGGCTATGTGGTGTAATGGTCGTAAATTTCGTATCAAAATGTTGGATGATAAGATGAAAGCCTTGGATTGTGGGATACCTGCATTGTTTAAGGTCACCAATGTTTCCTCTAGAAGTGACAGACATCCGGAAGAAACTGAGAATAGGTACTATGGGCATTTGGAGGATATGATTGAGTGCGATTTTAATTCCTTTAAAATAGTTTCGTTTGAGGTGAAATGGTACAGGCTACGGATGCGTGAACATGATCCCGAAAGAACTGTTATTGAGCATGATAATGGATTTACCATGGTTAATACAAGGGCATTTGAACTAGGTACAAAGCCTTATATTCTTCCAAGTCAATGTGAGCAAGTATTTTACTCAGAGGTACCTGGTAAAGCAGGTTGGTCATACGTTGTTAGATGTGATCCAAGAGGAAGACTAGTAAAGTATAATCATGTAGTTGAGGATGAAGATAATAATGAGGAAGAAGATCATGATTATGAAGATCAGGAGCAAGTGGTTGTAGTCGATGTGTCAAATGAAGAAGCCGAATAAGTTGATCATCCAAATGTAGAAGACGACGATCTCGTTGACGATATTGATTACTATATTAGCAAAAATGACGTTGATGATGATGTTGATATGAATGAGCCTTTCACCAATATCAATTCTGAACCAAATCCTGACACAGATGTTGAGCTAGATGAAGAAGAAGATGAATGCTATTTAATTGTTGAAAAGAAGAGGTATGTGTTTCTATCTTTTATATGATCTTTATATGTTTTTATTTTGTATAATAGTGTATGTTACATGTTATTTATAATTTCAAATTAGGTATGGAGAAATTGAGAGTGATGTGAGGAGTGGGGGGAGGAGAATAATTAGAGCTTCCACCTTCATGTGGTTGCCCCTGTTTAGTAGAGAATTAACTATTATCAAAACCAAGAGGAGCTCTACATGACTGCGCCTAATCATGTACTACTTGACCCCATTAAGGCGTGACTGCGCCTAATCATGTACTACTTGACCCCTCTTATAGTCTAGTGTGGAATGAAATTTGGTAGATGAGAATGCTTGGAACTAAGGTATGGACTAAATTAGATGACCTCTAGGAGGAGAAATCAAAGAAGTCTAATATAATAATGTATGCACCTTGTCACCCCTGATGCCCTATGTATATTCTCCTAGAGGACCTTGTAGGCCTTTCTGTCTCCACTCTATTGATAGTAAGTGGCTTAGGATTAGAGTTAGAACACTTGAGGCCTACTTAATAATTGGACAATGAAGTATGGATTCAAAGAAGGAGAAATCAAAGAAGTTTAATATAACAATGTATGAACCTTGTCACCCCTGGTGCTATGTGTAGATTCTCCTAGAGGACCTTGTAGGCCTTTTTGTCTCCACTTTATTGATATCATATCTACCTACACAAACAACCACAAACATAAGAGGGAAAAATTTCATCAGAGGCCTTAATATGTCCGGGGTAGGTTTCGAAGGCCTGCAAAGAGTTATCTAGGTTGAAAGTGAGTTTAGCAGGAAGGGAGTTTAGGTGACAGTGAGTTCAAGTATCACTTCATGAAACATATTCCCCAACATGAACAAAGAGAAGACCAATTATATATAGGCACATGACCAATGTTGATTACTAGAATAAGTGTCGATTCTCTTCGACCCCGCAAAGTTACCAGTTAATGGGTCCAACGTTGAAATTTTCTCAAACTTTTCTTGTAGTCATTGAAATTTGACATGGTTGCACTAGATGCATGCCTTGACAATATGGGAGGGTTTAAAGACTCAAATATTCATATTATACCCACATAAGTGAATGGTTTGTAACTGGGTGGAAAATAA
Source organism: Picea glauca (assembly GCA_000966675.3). Classification (NCBI taxonomy): domain Eukaryota; kingdom Viridiplantae; phylum Streptophyta; class Pinopsida; order Pinales; family Pinaceae; genus Picea; species Picea glauca. The sequence goes on from JZKD02S1917122.1 coordinate 393,683, forward strand.
GTGGAATATGGTCAATAGCTAATCATTCAATATTCCATTTGTGTTCACAATAGAGAAACAATACTTGTAAGGAATTTGATTGTTTAGGAAGTCGATCATGAGATTCTTGCAAGGAAATATATTTCTTCTTGCAAATTTTCTACAATTTCTACAAAATTAGTTCTTCATATTCATCTTTGTGGTTTTTGTAGATACCATATTATTATTGTAATAAATTGTAGAATGCATCTAGACCACTTAAAATCCTATGTCATTGCTAATAAGGATCTTCATTGTTTGAATGCAAATTGTTACCAAACCATTCCTTAACACAACCATTGTTTGTGGTGTATAAGTGAGTATTTTGTCTTTAGATTTTTAGGAATAAATCATCTAAGCCTAATAAAAACAATCAAGAACCTCTATTCTAATTCTTGATGAATAAACCATTCATTCAAGAGTTATGTTATATAATTATTCATTGTCCTACTTTTAAATCAAGATTTCATCTACATTTTAGGTATTGGATTTTCCATGTGAATGCAACACATATAAACTTATAATATGATGAACATGAATATATTCCATGCACATAAGTGTTTGCAGTGCTCATGAAAATTCATCAATGAAGAAGGAAGACATTAGTGGCATTAGTTTTTCCATGACATTGCTATGAGGATGATCCTTACTCCACAAAGGAATATAGACCTTCTATGGATTTTGAAATTGTCGATGTTATGAAATTTATATATGTTGGCCAAAGATCCAATGGTGGTTACCCATTATATAATAGGCATGTTTCACATTAATAATTACCTATATAAACAAAGTTTGGGACCTAGAACTTTCTTAAGTAAGACTTGGGACTATGACCTTGTCCACCTAAGCAAAGTAAATTTAGTTTATCAATTTTTCTCTCTAGTATAAACTGTTGTAATAGTGTCAATGTTCAATAGAATTGATCATTGCAACAATGTTTTTGTTGTTATATATGATCAAGAATTGGAATAGTGTCTTCTTTTGTTATCTAGGATAGATTATTTCAATAATGTCATCGTTGTTGGTTTGGATAAATCTCATAAGAACACAAGATTAGACGATAACTAACTTAGTTATTATCTATCACAATAGTGTTCTTATTGTTAAGCAACCTAGAATATTTATCTTTATATCCTAGGATTTATCAAGTGTCAAGAGGGATCAAATCCCCTGACATACAAAACTTTACCCGGGTTTTTTCACTCTAAAAGAGGTTTTCATTTCAAATTATTTGATCCCTCTCAATGATTGATATATTCTAGGTTAATATGCATCTAGGCTGGTTTATAATGTGAATCAAGCCCAACTTCACACGGTTTTTTTTTTTTTTTAACTATTATATTTGATCGATGTACATTGAATTTAACGTTATGTTACATTACACATATCCTTCATATTGAACTGTAAAAGGTGTCTCTATGATCAAATAAGTTCAAATACATGTATATTTATACGTATAGCTAGAATGGATAATTACGATTCTCTGGGTTGTCAATGGGGCCTTGCTAGACCGATGAAATTTGGGAATTTTTATTGTCTCCACTAGGATGCAATTACCCTAAGTGTATCATTTTTCCCTTTTGGACTAGCACGCCTCTAAGGGGAATGTTTGAATAAGGAATTACATAATGGTTGTTAAGTCACAAAAATTGTATACCCCATTAAGTGTGACATGGTCTTCTACCTCTTGATAGGTGATAGATTCAAAATTAGGTGGAATTCTTTATGACATGAAAATAATAAAAAGGAGAAGCTAATAGAGAATATACATGGTTTACATATCATGTCAATATACATTTCTCCATTTCTGAGATGCGAGTGAGAGTCGATCAAACTAGTCCATCAAGAGTCGATCAAGCGCGAGGAGATAGCTAGGGCACGCACGCTGCGAGGAGACTAGGGCACGCACGCTGCGAGGAGATAAAGAGAGAATGCATGCTGTGAGGAGATAGATAGGGAACACACACTGTGAGGAGAATAGGGAATGCACATTGCGAGGAGACAGGAGAAGGAAGGAGATAGAGAAGGAAGGGAATTGGGAGAGAGATCTCACGAGAAAGGTTACAAAGGAGAGAGAGAGATCATGGAGGGAACTGGCCAGAAGAGAGAGATTGAGGGTAGGGTTAGGAAGGAGACACAACTCACAGAGGGCATCAAGAGAGAGATCTTGAGGGAAAGGAGACACAGTACAATGGTGAGTTTTTGAATTTCCAATATTTGCATATGAAAATCCCTAAAAATGTTGACATGTAATTTTAGGGAATAAAAATGCTAGTGGCTCCATATGTGCACAAAAATCCCCTCATGGGGTTCCTATAAAATTTGATTCCCTAACTGATATTTTCAACTAAATTTATGTATTATGGATCCTATAACAAAAATGCATGATATATTGGCAATGTAGTTTTTCCTTTGAATTGTCACTTAGGTTATATAGTATGTTAAATGTTAAACCATGTGCTATGAACATTGCAGTAGGTTATCTTGTAGAAATATACCAATGAATTGAAACATTCAACTATCTTAGGCTTAGTTTCCCTCTACATTTCTAGATACTTGAGAGTGACCATCATACAAACACATATTCGCAAAGAAAACCCAAATATAAAATGTCAAGCACCATAGTTGGTAGATCATTGTTTGCATATTTCATTTTTACATGCTATTGTTGTGTGTAGTGGAGAGTGGGTGAAAAGATATTTCTTGACCCTCACTTTAAATGTAATGTCCACTTTATGCAACAAAAAAAACAATATGTTGAGTTTTCAAATATAAGAACACTAGATGATCCTATAGAAAATAAACATGATAAAATTATGTTTGAAGTCCTTTCTCGTCCTCCACAACTAATCGAATACCTCTCCCAAGTCCAAGTCCCATTAGCCAACATGTTCCTCTCCTTGAAAATATTCTCATAAGAGATAGAAGGAAAACATTTCTAAAGATCCCATACCTCATTAAATAGTGGTTGTAAAGTAAAATTCCTTAAAAGAAATTCTTTCTCATCCATTTTATTACTAGTAGAGAGTCTCCATAGACCTGTAAGTGGGATACTCCATGAGATTTTGATAGGTGAATTACCCCTCATGTTCCTCCCCCTCCATCAAAGAAATCCCAAGGCATACTCTTGTCAATATGTTTTGCCACTATTTATCTTGGGATCTCAATTTCCTTGCTTTGAGTGAAGGAGATGATGATGTTTAAACCTTGAATGGCATATTGAAAAGGAAGAGTATCCCTATCCTAAGAAATATTTGCATTCCTATCCAACCATATTACCCAAGTTATAATTAAAGGGAGATCTCTTAAGTTATTTGCAACAACATTTCTGCACCAATTCTTGAGGCCCTCCTTAATGGAATCCCCTTACCAAAAATTTCCCAAAACCGTGATACCCTCAAATTCTAGCCAAACATATTTAGTAAAGGATCAATACATAATTAAATGGTAATTTTTTTCCTCACTTGCCTTGCATAAGCCACACCATCCAAGACCAAATGTTTTCCTTTTCTTAAGGATATCCCAAGGGAGTACTTTTTTTTATAGGGGAAATCAACAACTAGTCAGGCACGTACTCATGTGACACATGGTTGTGTTAGCCGACTACTAACACTACAATCCCAGGAATGCATACTTGGCCCCTCACGCGACACACAAGGATAGTCGAGGGTTTCGAACTAGTGACTTCACATAACAATGTTCCTTAACGATACACTCCATCACCAATTGTTCTACACCCCAGGGGATCCTAGGCGAGTACTTTATTATTTAGTAAATGCCACATAAAAAAATTATGACTTAGATAGGAATTTCAACCACCATACCTTTTTCCACCACCATTGTGAAGGAGATTCATTCCCTCATGCAACCAAGGCCCTATAGCCTTCTCTAGGAGCATAATCCCTTATTGGATTCAAATACCAGACCAATGTATATTCCTTGTCCTTGATCCTTACAAAACTTGATTTCAGACTTCCAACATATCTATCCCAAGTATCAACATCTTCATCCTGGAAACTAGGTCCCTCTGGGTAAGCCAACCTTGGTGACAAATAGTATTTGTATTCAATTTAGATCTCTGGGACAAATTATAAAAGCCTCGAGACCCTAAAAACATTATTATATGATGTGGAAGCATGTAATTTTCACCACTACCTATCCATGGGTCCATCCCTACTTGTAGCTTTGTTCTTCTACCAACACACCATACAACCTAGTTTCCAACCGAGGGGAAGGCTAAAATCATTTATTTCTAGATGATGGATACATTGATTAAATTCTTGAGAGAATTCCTTATCCAACCCTCCATTGAATCTGGATAAATTTGTTTTTCTCTTACTACCCGAGCCCATAAATCCTAGAGGTACAAATGGATGTCGTAAGAAGAGTGAATACCCTCAAGTTATGAAGAATCCAATTTCATAAAAGCTACCTTATTATAACAAGCCAATTAGGGAAGTATTGAAAAATGTGTCAAGAATTAGGAAAGCCTTGTTGAACTCTTAAAGTTCTTCAAGAGAATGTTTTGACATATCCATTGTCTGAAAGAAAATAAGAAGTAAATGAAGGTATAACATAGTTCTGATAAGGCTAAGTATGGAATTGATTTTGGATTCAAGAATGGCCTAGATTGTAATATTTTTCATTCAACCTTGCTTATAAGAGGAATTTCAATGATTGGGTGCCTTTGAGGGTCACCAAGAACCTTTTTCATCTTAAATTCTTCCATGGTTTTCACATTTTACAATCTAGGCCATTCTATAAAAGAGAAGACTCACACCCCAAATCATACCAAGATAACAATAATGGGATTCCAAGTATGATATGAATCAAGTAAACAAGGACCCCAATAATTTTCTTACATACAATAGAATCAATTATATTCTCCAAGCAAAACATGGGTTCCCTGAATATTTTCTCGCTAACTTATCTTCTCATTTTTTCGAGTCTTGGTACCACAAACTTATATTCACACGATAACCTATCTTCTTGTTTTAACAAGTGTAGGTACCACCAAATAGTTATGTATCAGATCTATATTCCTTGAGTGATGATCGAGATATACTCAGAGAGGTTGAAAGTGAGACATGTTGTACTAGATCTACCGGTTCTAGATAAACTATATCTGAAAAGGTAAGGAAAATATTTTTTATACGCATGGAATTTTTTATTGCCAATGAAGGGTCATGTAATTATGATGTTGAGAGCATAGGTGACATTGATTTTCCCTTGAGGTATAGAGATCTAGTGCAATGATGGGTACCTAAGGAGCTACCTAAAGTGGACACATATTTCTTCATCAGTGGGAGGATGTATCACATTGCTCCTTTGTCCTTACATGGATTGGGGTTATTTTCCATGGATGGCATAAAGGTTGGATATAACACTATAACTGAATTAATGGAGTATGTCAGACCATTATACAAATACAATCATTGGTTGATGTTGGTCCGATATACGCGAAGTATGCGGAGATACAAAGTTACCACAAATTATATACAACTAGTAGATAACAATCAAAATAAAGAGGCGACTATGTATATTGATGGAAGGCCAAAAGCTTCTGGAAACATTGTGGGCTTTATAAATAGTACACGACCAGTGGCAACAACTAAGCAACCGAATTGCATATTTGAGGGACATGAAGGAAATCGTGTATTTGTATGTGCAACAAAAACAATAGGTCAAGGTGAAGAGTTGTTGATTGATTACAACTTAAATCGAATAGTTGGAGGGGGTGAAACTATGGGGGTAAATATCTTACATGTCATTCAACTCAACCTTTGATCAATCATTGTTATAATTTATCGTTACAATATTTCAATTTTTTACTGCATATATTTCATTTTTCCTTATTTATTTTCTGATATTACTACAATATTTCATTTTTTTAATGTTACCATTACTTTCATAGCTTTTGTTGATTAATTTATTGTGTCAACATCTATCCAGGGTGACCATGGAAAATCACACGCTACATCTTTCTAGGGTGACCGTGAAAAATCACACGCTACATCTTTCCAGGGTGACCGTGGAAAGGCACCCACTATGCCTCAGCAGGTAAATGCTAAATATAGTAACAACTTATGACTACAACAACTAAATTTCTAAAATTTCATTATTTATTTTCTGATATTACTGCAATATTTCATTTTTTTAATGTTACAGGTGAATTTCATAACTTTTGTTGATTGATTTATTATGTCAACATATATCTAGGGTGACCATAGAAAATCACATGCTACATCTATCCAGGGTGACCATGGAATGGCACTCGATGTGCCTCAGCCGGTAAATGTTAAATATAGTAACAACTTATGACTACAATAACTAAATTTCTCAAATGTTAAAGTTCATCTCATTAATTTTATTCATTAATGTATTGTGGCATGGTCACTGTGGGAAGTCACCCACTCGTAGTAGATCAGAGTAGGGTGATCGTGGGAAGTCATCGATTGCACAACAACATCAGGTAATTGTTAGTGCTTAATAATAACTAAATTTGATTACAATATCTAATTTTTTTTTTTATGTTAAAATTATTTTAATTTCATTTATTGTTTGATGTTTTTAGTCCAGTACAGTCGATTTGGACGATGAGGATCTTGAGGATGAAATATTTTATTCCACTGACCCAATAGAAATTATCGTGAAGGCCTTGAAGAAGGAAAACATAGAATATCTAGCTTTGTTTCGCAAAAGACCCCTCACACAGGAGGACAGGGAAAGAATTGCAAAGCTACAAAATCTAATAATTTTTTTGGGGGTAAGTGACATCTTCACATATTTTTATCATCTATGACAATTTCATATCTATTTTTTTGTTTTATATTTTCTATATGATCTGATAAAGTAAAGTTTTCCGTTTGTAGGAGTTTTTAAACCCCGTGCCCCAGGAACCTACTGAGCCTGCAACTGCTATAGGTAGCAGTGATGGTCCAATGCAACAAAAAAGTCGACAAAGAAAAGTACAAATGAGTCTTTTTGACTCTCATGAGGTTCCCCTCTAATCCATTGATGAGCGTACTGATGTTGACTAACATGACACGCTAGAGCATGATGAGTCGGAGCCTAGGACTCCACATGACTCTGGAGATGAACGTATTGTAGATGGAGAGGAAGTTATTCATGGAGTACAACAAATTAAAAGCATCAGATCGCTATATCTCACCTTTCTAGTGGATGACGCATGTGTTTCGATCAATATTCAGAAGATTGCAGGTATTTGTTAATTAATTGATTCATTTTTATTATGAAATTGAAATGGACATTTGTTGAGATTATTATAAATTAATGGATAACACATTTCTACATAAAACAATGTTTTCTACAGAAACTTGAATGACAAAACATTGGAGTTGTTTTTCCCCACCATTCGCACACGTCGGAATACTCAAGATAGAGCAAATAAAGATGAATTGATAGGCTACATGGTAAACTAGTTCGACAATATGTTCAACAAGAAAGTGGTTTTAAAGTTAGCCAGTGAGAATTTAAAATGTACTAGGGCCCAATATAGGGAGACATTGCAATTAAACCTCAAGCATGAGCATCCTCCCATGGTTCTGGAGAAAGAGTGGAAGGCCCTAATAGAGGATGCAAAGGAGAACTTGTTT
>JZKD02S1917122.1:403414-418702 GCA_000966675.3 Picea glauca
TCTACTTTGGCATGTTTTTAGGACCATTTATCTCCCCATGTATATTTTGATCCTTTTAGGGGCCAAAGGGTAATGCTTAACTTATCTTCCTTGATTTTTTCCTTTCCTCAAAAAACTCTTCAATGCAACTCTTGCCCCTCCAAGTGGGCCAAAACCCCCCCTATCAACCAATAATAAATCTCCCAATGACACCACTGCATCTAATGCTTGTTCAACAAGGGGCCCTCAAATATGTATTATGTAAAGGAGCTCACAAGGTCAATTCAAAACCCAATGTACTTCATCGAGGGATACTTCATACACCAAGCGTTATGCCTCCAAAATTCTAATGTATGAAGTGTTCTTCATGTGTGGGCACATACCCAAAAGTGTGCGATGAAGCCTACATTATAGGCCCACAAATGTGACTCCAAAACTCTCTTCAAAACCTCCATGTGATACATTACTTTATGGTGAAGTTCAAGTATATATAAGATAATACATTTCCTTTTTCCTCTAGTCTTCTCCAATACTTGCCTCCCCTATCTCCATTGTGAGGAAAGTCTAGCATAATGCTATCACATGTGTCTTGTTGCAGAAGGGTGCTTTGCCATTCCTTGTTGCCTAAGTTTGCTCCAATGATGCACTACAGGTGAGATGATTCATGTGTTGAGGCAATGACATGGTAGAGCATTGTTGGAAAAGCATGTTTAGGCACAAATATCCCCTTACATGTTCAAAAAATGCCCGATACTTCTGAAAGAACCCTAATCGAGATGTTAATTACACTTGATGAGGCCAAAAATATTCCAGATTGAGGAAGAGAATACACTCAAGTCAAAATTCATGCCCAATTCAGGCTCACTTATTTCTTGAGAAAAGGGAATCATGAAGAGAAACAACAATACATTTCTTCATATCCCCTGTATGTATCCTTTACACAGCTACAAAGTGATGCATTATGGTTTGAAACAAAACATTGACTGCTTGAAATTATAAACAACTTCATGACTACATTTAATGTTTTGTTCATAAATTGAGTTGGAGAGGCCTAGCGTTCTGTTGACGGTGTGTCATAAATGCCCGTAAACAAATATCTTTTCTAATCTTATTCACTCATTATTTGTTATTTTGTTATTCATAGTGAAAGATCAATTTCCTTTATTTTTGCATTTTATTTTGATCCATTAATTTAAACCATCATTTTCACGAGGCTTTATTTAAAACTTGTATCTGTATATATCTATTGTATATAATACTACTATTAGTTAAGTAGTCATATGAGTGTGTTAACTGATAGTGTTATCACCGGAATTTCATCTTTAAATGGTTACAGGAATCCATCATCTTCAAGACACATATCGGTTCACCCATGGACCAAAATGCATCTCCAAAAGGTCCAAAACTATACAATTAGCAATAAAATCAGCATGCACTGAGACTACACAGGGAGCGCGTGCACATGTGCCATTCAGAAATGCAGGAAAAAGCGCACATGCACACGATGTGTGACTGTGGACGCAAAAAACTATGCATCCCTCAAAATGACACATTTATGATATTGGTCAGCCTCCCACCCACTTCTGGTTCAACTTCCAAGTCGATTTGACATCCAAATCTTGGCTGAATCTAGATGGGTGGCTGGTCAAAGACCTAAGGGTGCCCTAAATGGCCCCTCAAAGTTATGCTATAAAAAGAAGCCATGGGTGAACTACATTTTCAAGGAATTCATTTGTACTGTTATGCTGTTGATATTCTCTTGGAGGATCCTTTTTCCTCATCAAGAGTATGCTAGAACCACCACACTTAGCCATTCATATCACCTCTAGAATGAATGTGCTTTGGATTCTCTTCACCATTTCATCCTAGTTCCTCATTTGTAAGAAGAGATCATTATTTGGGGGTTCAAGAGCCCTCCCTTGGAGGAAGAGGGGACCCAAAGTCTCCCTTTTTGTTCAGTGTTTTCTTTCCACTAATATAATCCTTTCCATTGGTGGCATGAGTCTTGTTTGTTCCTTGTTCTTATGTTCTTATGCACCATAGTTTAATTGTTTTTATCATTCTTAGTTTAATTCTTTGTTTATCTTTTATGATTTATCTTTCTAACCCTTTCCTTTACTGTTGTCTTGCCTAGCTACCCAACTGGGCTTGTAAGCATCTCTATTTTGCCCATTTAGGGCAGAAAAGAGGTGCAACAGATTTGTGACTCCACTAGGGAAAGGTATCAATTTCCTCCCCCATTTGGGTAATTTTATCTCTTATTTTTGTTTATTTAACTTGCAGGAACCATAACCGGCCCAAGCCGACCTGCAAAAAAACAAATTCAAAGATGAGTTGAGAGAATTTCATCCGGAATTTTCTTCACGACCGTGTGACAAGCATGCGTAGGTTTAGTGGCCCATAGTCATGCATCATGCACACGTGTGCTAAACCCATAGTATTTCTCAGCGCCCTCTGCGCACCTACGCCCATAAGTCATTTTCAGTTCAGGCATTAGCACTCACAGTGCCTCTGTCTACTCTGAGACCCACACATCTGCTCAGAAAATTACACATTATGCCTCCTCCACCGGCCTACCACATCGGTTACACCGACAAAGCCAGTCGTTGGACATAGAATCTCACTTCGGCCGCTTGTGCTCTTTATTCCCCCTCACATGAACTGCTCCACTCTGGCGGCATATGTCTGGGCTCAGCAACCAACAACCAATCCAAATACACTGCCATCATTGGTCTCCTCACCGAGGCTAATCATCATCACATTCATCACATCAGCATCTGACTAGATTCCCAATTGGTCGTCCTCCATCTCAACAATGTGTACTGTGTCCACAATCCTTCCCTCTTTTGCAAATACCTGCAAGTTAGACTCTTATCTCGACATTTTGATTCCATTACATTTACACATATTCCCAGACAATTTAATCAAATAGAAGATAACATAGCTAACCCAGTGTTAGATTGGCATTTATCACATCAAGCTACCAGTACGCATACATCAAATATCAATAATCTGTCATAGCGTCTAAATTAGAAATCATCAACAAAACCATAAAACACATGTGAACATCACAAAGATCCCAAAATGTATATCCATAAATATATATATATTGGTCAAATGTGCCATCAAAATGTTTACAAAAAATATAGAACATCCGTAGGCCAGTGAACCACCTCGCCCCTATAGATACAAAACTAGTGTCACCACATCAAGTAGGCTCGCAGGCCTATATAAATGCCAAAAATACAAAGATACATACAGAGATACTCATGGTGCCTCTAGCACACCACCACCCAGTCCTCTCTCAGGTGGAGGTCCCCCACCAACTATCGGTCCCTCCGGACCCGGAGGCAACTGCCCATCCATCGCAGCACATGCTACTGCTACTCTCTGAACCATGTTCTGCCACACCAATGGGATGCCCATGCACTACTCTAGGACTCCCTCATCCTGAATCCGTGACCACATGCCCTCGGGCACTCCCTGTAGCACCACCTCTAGGCAACGACGAATGTCCTCGAACTCTCCCCCGGTATCCGTCGGAGGATCATGTGAAGGCCCTGCCCCCGGATCGTCAAAACGGTGCCTCTGGCCTGCTCTCCCCCATCAGCCGGTCCAACAACACCCTCATCCCACAACTGTCTCTCCCTGGCCCGTGGCTCTCCCCGTGGAGGTCTCACTGGCTCTCTGACCAGCTCAACCTCCCGGCCACGTGGTCCCACATTTGCACACACAACACACAAATGATAGCATCATCATCCATCCACACATAAAACTATATATTCTATACTATCTAACTCATCAAATCAAATACATCCACATACCTCTCTGGTCGAACACCTCACCAGGGGGAATCACCATCTCTGGGTCCTCCCGGAAGTCTATCCCACTATAAGGGTACTTGAGAATAATTTGTGTCATATGACACCACACTCATGCAATCTTGGGCATAAAATAGTGCCCCCCCCCCCCCCCCCCCTTCCAAACCAAGATCTCCCCCCCCCCCCTCAGTCGCAGCTCTCGCATCCCAGGTGCACCCAAAAGCACTCTAGGGCGCATCATCAACACCCTCTCTAAGAACCACAACACCAATATAGACCCAAAGGCGAACTCCCCTAAGTCTCTAGCACGACACCTATCAAGCTGCCCTACCATCTTGACGTGCAGCATCAGACCCCAGGAAAAATGATCACCTGCCAGTGCCCTCTGCTTCACCCTCAGCTGACCCCCACTGATCCGCTGAGTCGCAAGAGACCCATATACTCTCACTATCATCGCCACCATGCAACGATGTGCAAGGGAATCCATTGCCCCAATACTAACCACAGAACCCGACATGAATTTCTCCCCTAGACAGTACCTTCAGGCTAGGGTAACCAACTGCCCATCCCTCGGTAGCACAGGATCCACCGGTAATGGAGTTCCCCAAAAAGGGAGCCCAGTCAGAAACTATATATCCTCCACCATAGTGAAGGCTAGATCCTCACTTCGCACCATGAAGCAATGTCGATCTGGATCCCACATCCTAATAAGGAACTGCAATACAAACTCGTCCCATATCAGGGGGCACTCAAAGAAATTCAACAACCCACAAGCTGCCAAAGTATCACGGACCGCTGGCTCCTCATTGGTCACTGCCTCCCTCAGGCATGACCAATACCTCTCCCTCCAGTGAACCGGCATCGTCCAGACTGGTCACCTGCATCCACATAGACAGTACTCAATTAGTACACATCAACCATAAAAACATCTGCAAAATCTCTCAAAAAAAAATCGAATCAAGTTTTTACACTTTTCAGCTTTGCCCCCAAGGCACAATTGTTTTTCCCCATAGGCGCGCACATATGCACGTCTGTTTATCCCATAGTCACGCACTCATGCGCACCTATCGGAGACACAGGGTTGCACACATGCGCCCCTGTCACATAAACAATCGTGCCTTAGGGAGCGACTGTTGGTCACACAATTGCACACGCATGCGCACCTGTCAAGAACACAATCGCACACGCATGTGCAGCTGTGACTCACACAGGCGCGCACTCCATGTGCACCTGTTATCTTCCCCTACACACCCCCTTGTGCGGATATCCAAAATACAACCACACACTCATGCGTAGGCATCCCTTGATCGCCCATGCACCAATGAGCCCACACTCACTAAAACCCCCAGTACGGCCCCCGTATAGCCCTGCCCAACAAACAAACCCCTAAGTCTTATGCAGGAGGATACGATAGCTAACCTGAAACTTACAGATCCTAGAACGACTGTCTCGATCACCCAGAATCTCCAAATCTCCTCTCAAATTTCTCGTCCACTCACTAAGACAGCAGGTACAAATGAGGTGCCATTGTGGGCCCTACAACTATATATAGTCCATTTTTCCAAACTTCCAGACTCAATTCCAGGAGCTTCGAACGTCCATTTTTCGATCCGTCTTCAGCCACGGGCTCAGGACCTCGTCACCTACATCATTCCCTTCCCTGGGCCACTTTCCATTCTCCTCCCCCAGGGGGCATTGTTCTCATCTAACGCTCAGTTACGCATGCTTACATTCACATATTATTGAATAATTGTTATATGGTATTTCTCTTCAGATATTGTTCACGTCGGGTATTCAGTTTTCATGTGTGAAGGTACTTGATCATTACACATCAGCGGTCTCCTTCCAGGTATATTATTGACACTGGCATGTAGTCATTCCCTTTGAATATCAAAATGAATCTCCCAGTCATACCCTTTGATCTTTGCCTCTAGGATCCCTATATCCGGCTCTACAGTACTGTCACCTCCACTGCATTTCGGTACCGACACCTGGTAGCACTCTCCCCCACATGAGTTGTCCCATTCATAGTCCCCTTAACCCTTTGACACTCATGTTGTTGTCACCCTTTAGGGATGGGAGTCCCGATAGTCTTACGCATCGTCAAGAACTAGCCACATACCCCTTCTCCTCATTTTGCTAGCCTACCCAATGGACTCCCAGAGTACTTCATCACGGTTCTAGTTTTGACTGCACCTCCACAGTATCATTAACCATCCATTTCACCCACCATCAGTTTACCCATCTGCAGATTGTCCTCCATACATTTCCCTAATATAGAAACTCACCTATGGGGCCCCCACCCTCCACTTGTTTTTCGAGCAGCTTGCGCCCTCATCAGGCCACGCCATCTTACACCGGGGCACCCGTTTCTGTATTTACACAGTTATCCCAACTTATTTTTTATTCTTTTGGTAATTGTACAAACCCCTTTTCCCACATTTACATAGCTTTTTGTTGTCGCCTTTAGCGACCTTCCTTTTTCGGCAAAGAAACCCTTGTCTCCCTTGGTTGGGGCCTTTTCTCACTTCCTCTCCTCAATGACATTATCCATCAAACCCGAGTATCGTATAGACCATACACCTTTTTGATCTCTGTGTTTGTCCATTTTTGTCATGCCTCTGGCACAACTTACCATCGTCTAGTCGTCCCCCTGACACTAGAGCCAGTTTTACGGTTTCTTCCACTTTACACATCTCACCAACCAAGGGTAGTCTTGATTCTTACCACATATTGACTTCGTCCATGTACCTCATCATTTCATGCTCTCATCTAGTGGATTTCACGAAGCCCTCTGCTTCTTAGAGTCGCGTCTCCTTTTCTGGCAACATCAACACAGTTTCTAGAAGGGTGACAGTATCTTGATTCTCATTACCGTTACAATGAGGAGTCTCGAATGACACAGGGAAAACCACCACTGTTCTCTGCTATCGTTGACCCCCCTAACATTCGACTTTAACAACTATTTCATGTTACGGTGTGTCTTACTTTGCGACTATTGCAGTTTTTTTATCTTAGCCGAAGACCTCTGGAAATTGATAGACTATCAATGTCTACACATTATCGATAGTTCTCACAAGTGTCCTTATCCTTTTTTCAAAGTTTTGTTCACCATTAGAATTGTCCTTATCCATTATCAAACCGCCCCCGAGGGTGCTGCAATCATCTACACCAACACACAGCTTCAGTTACTGTATCACACATTTTTTGAGTTACACGATAGGAGCATGGGACATGCCCACCTCGTTTGTACACAGTTTTATTTTTCCACACCTCGGGAAAGGTTTGGATCTTACAGGTTCCCCTCTCTATCCAATGGATCACTCTTGACAATCCCCACAGTGCTCTTTCTTACAAAGGTACTCTCAGTAGAAGAAACATTGATGAATTTCGGCTATACGTATGCTCCTAACCTCATCCATCAGGGGGCATCTTTTATCACCGAAATTTCATCCACAAATGGTTACAGGAATCCAACATCTTCAAGACACATATTAGTTCACCCATGGACCAAAAATGCATTTCAAAAAGGTCCAAAACTATACAATCATCAATAAAATCATCATGCGTTGAGACTACACAGGGAGCACGCACACATGTGCCATTCAAAAATGCAGGAAAAAGCGCACATGCGCGACTGTGGACGCAAAAAACCGTGCATCCCTCAAAACGACGCATTTATGATATTGGTTGGCCTCCCACCCACTTCTGGTTCATCTTCCAAGTCGATTTGACATCCAAATCTCGACTTAATCCGGCTGGGTGGTTGGTCAAAGACCTAAGGGTACCCTAAATGGCCCCTTGTTCACACTAAAAGATGGTTGAATAATGCCTCAAAGTTATGCTATAAAAGGAAGCCATGGGTGCACTCCATTTTCAAGGAATTCATTTTTATTATTATGTTGTTTATATTCTCTTGGAGGATCCTCTTTCCTCATCAAGAATATGCTAGCACCATTGCACTTAGCCATTCATATCACCTCTAGAGTGAATGTTCTTTGGGTTCTCTTCACCATTTCATCCTAGTTCCTCATTTGTAAGAAGAGATCAATATTTGGGGGTCCAAGAGCCCTCTCTTGGAGGAAGAGGGGACCCAAAGTCTCCCTTTCTATTCGGTGTTTTATTTCCACTAATACAATCCTTTCCATTGGTGACACAAGTCTTGTTTGTTCCTTGTTCTTATGTTCTTATGCACCATAGTTTAATTGTTTTTATCATTCTTAGTTTAATTCTTTGTTTATCTTTTATGCTTTATCTTTCTAACCCTTTTCTTTACTGATGTCTTTCCTAGCTACCCGATTGAGCTTGTAAGCATCTCTATTTTTCCCATTTAGGGGACAAAAGAGGTGCAACAGATAGGATTATACTTTTAGTTAGTTTTACCTCTTTTGATTATTGTAGAATCCCAGTTGGCTAACAAATCCATGAAACCTGTGAGGGTAGATTATTCCAAACAGCTTGGGTTAAATAGACAACCCCGGACCAAATATTCCCTTCTCATTGATGGTGTGTCATAAACGCCCACCAACACGTTCCAAGGATAAAGCCCATAAATACTCCATAAATAATCAAGCATTCAAGATGAGGTGAGGAAAATAAGTCTCCATGCATACATATATGATAGAGAGATGAATGTTTGATCAGTCATGACAACAACCTAACAACTTGCATAACTTGCCAATGAAAACTTAGTGAAAATGTCATCCTAGTCTCAATGCTCCATCAAAGTTATATTTTTGTTTCCATGGCACAATCCTGCATACTTCAACATTAGTTCATTTGTTGCATGTTGTCAATAGGTACAAAGTGACAACCTGCATCTTCAAAAAATCCTTGATTGTACCAAAGACACAATGGAAAAGAAGAGACTGAAATATACTCTTAAAGTGTCTATTCTGAGTGTGCTTAGGTCGGAACTTGTGATGTTGTAGGTGACATTCATTCCCATCTGTCATAAAATATCAAAATCTATAAAGAGAAAGTTCAGAAAATTGAATGTAAAATGATGTGTATGTTGCTCATAAGCCTCGGAGATAGCAAAGATATTAAGGAGGTTTTGTTTATCTCAAACATGATGCTCCATACCTCATTTGTTTCTAACCATAACTCTATTCATGATGCAACCCCAAATTCATCTCTTAGGTTGTTGTTTTGGTGCAGGTGTTGGAGGAGTATCACTACTTGTACAATCTGCCCAACAATCCAACCATAAGATACAACAAATAAGTTAATTGTTTCACCCTTCAATATACCCTCTAGTTTTCTAAGAATATGCCTTAATTTAGGGAAATCCTGGGTTTATCATCCATCCAATCTAGGGCACCATAATTTTGCTGAGATTATCATTTTTGAGGGACAAAAAAAGATGGCAAAGATGTTGGTTATACTTTGTCATCATGGCAATATAGGACTCCGTGAATGGAGCATTTTATATTTCCCATGTCTTCATCATGAATTGATGTTGGTTGGAACTTCCTCTAGAACAAAAATTACAAGTCCTTGTGTATATTGACTATGTATGCCAAGTAAATTATGGATCATGCCACAGTGCTACTATATAACTAATAACCCATGCTTCCAGTTTAGACTATCAAATGTCATGTCAAATATTTGTTTTGGATCTTCCAGAAAGGTTGCATAGAAAATCTGTGTGATGAAGGAATCAAGTCACCAAAGGTGATGCAACATGAAAATGAAGCATGTGAATCATAATGATCCTGGATATAAGTCTCCAGGTTCCCTCTTGGCTAGTCAATTTAGACCATAAATGATACCTCCCACAACGTTACTAGTAGATCTCACATTGGAGTTTCCACGTGCTATAATATGAAAACCAGTAGGTACTTTTGTTGGTATCATGTGCCCATAAGTGCCTCGTATCAACCACTATCGTCCCTCCTTGAAAGGCCATGTCCTTGAAGTAGGATAAGGGATTGGTGTTAGACATCAAATTTGTGCGTGAATCAACAATAAATCATATTCTTCATTAGGTACAGTACTAAGGATTCTGTGTATCATGAAGATGGGGACTTCTCTAGCATATCATTGTAAGGCTTCTGTAGCATATAATTGTTTTTAGAGACTAGAAAACTATCAAATTTTTTTTTAACCTACAGAATTCATTACAAATATGGCATATGTGTCGCAAGCCATTGGTGGGATTTCTACTCTTCCACAGGACTTCGTCACTATTCTCATGCTCCATCGTCTCTATAGCGACACATGTTCGTCGTAAGAAAGTATACCTCTCTTCTTATTTCCACTGAATTGCATCTCTATATCGACGAACGTTCATGGAAATAAGTTAAATATTTTCTATTAGATTCCATCTTTCTAACATATGTTCGTCGGTCTACTGACGATAGTTTTTCGTAATTACGACGATGTGAACAAACAAATTTAACATAAAATATTTAGGATGATGACACGTGGCGGCCTGATTTCTTCATTGTTTCCATGAATAATCTTAGTGCGTGGATATAGTGACGTAAAAAGTTCCACGAAAAATATTGTTTGGCTTCATGGAAAGTGCTACAAATATGTGTGGCAATAGCAACGAAAAACCGTGGCAAATTTGGTCATATGTAGTAGTGAAAATATGCACTCCTTGCACGAGCTCGTAGAAGAGAAACAATTGAAACTTATCTAATCCCCATAGATTCATACATTCAACCATGTAATGCATTCTTAACATAAGAGAAAGTAATAACAAAGAATACAATTAGACATAAAGCCTACCATTCATTTAGATAGACACAGTAACAGTAACACCAAAATTTTTGGATCAAAGCTTCTATGTTATATTCATTCAAATGATATGTACATGGGCTCATACAACTTCGTTAATCTTCAACAGTCTCAACAGTGACAACTTCATATAACTTTCAATAGCCTCATTGGGCATACAATACATATATTTATACAAGAGGGCTCATAGATCTTTTCCCTCCGACTACCTTAGTGATATCCTATCAAATTAAAAGCTTTCAACTACTAAGGCTTATTACAATAAATGATCGGTATAGACAGATAATAGTGAATGCTTCATATTTTTACTGCTATTAACTACATTAAAGAAAATACAATCTCCATCGATCTCACATGATGGTTCAGCGTCTTAACATTTAAGATCTTCTTTAATTACGATATTTTCAAGATATTCTATGACATGCCATCTCTAAAATTCAAAAACACTTCAAAATGAACACTAGGGCGTTGAGTTGTCCTCCACTTGTGCTTTGATGATGATGCTCCTACAACATACTCCTCTGGCCAAAAATTCATGGACTCTTGTCCATGATATCCTGCATTGACTTTCCATGCTTCTGAATATCTGCTTCATTTACCCAACTGGAATCTTCTATTGGGTGTCCTTTCCACTTTACCAAATAATCAAAATAAGTCTTTCTCCTCGTCTTCTTATAAATCCTCTAATCTATGATCTCCTCCATCTGTGACTTTTCTGCTATAGGAATATGCTTCTCCTACTAGATCTTTTTTTGATCTTTTGATCCTTTTGTGTCATCTTCCCTGTAAGGGTACAGGTATGAAATGTTGAATATGGGAGATATACCCACATACTCTAGCAGCTCTATCTCATAAACATTGGCATCAAATTTCCTTAGGATCTTGCACGGTCCTATCTTCTTCAACTTCAGTTTGTTATATGTTCCCCTTGGGAACCTTTCCTTCCTGAGATGTGCCAGAACTTGATCTCCCACTTCAAATTGAAGTTCTCTCCTATGTTGATCAAATTTGCATTTATATTCTCTGTTGTTTTTCTACAACTTCTCTTTGACATGAATATGAAGCTTCTGCACTTCTGTCGTGAAGTCTTCTGCTCCAATGCTTCTGAATTCATTTTTCTCCAAATATCTCAACTCTGATACTCCTCTTGGCTTCATCCCATATACTATATGGAATGGAATCTTTATTGTACTCATGTTTGGTGAGTCATTGTATGCAAAATCTGCTTTTGACAGAATCTGATCCCATTGGCTATGATGTTCAGTGACCAGACTCCTCAACAAATTTCCTAAACTCCGATTTACCACCTCAGTTTGTCCATATGTTTGAGGGTGATATGTTGAACTAAAGGACAGTTTCATTCCCAGTTTCTTCCACAATGTACTCCAAAAGTGACCAACAAATTTAGTGTCTCTATCTAAGACAATACTCTTGGGAAGCCGATGAAGTCTCACAACTTCCTTGAAAAACAAATTTGCAATGTGTGTTGCATCATTAGTTTTCTGGCATGGAATAAATTATGCCATCTTTGAGAATCTATCAACTACAAAAAATATTGAATCGCTTCCCCTTTGTGTTCTTGGCAATCCCAACACGAAATCCATGCTTATTGCATCCCAAGGCCTATCTGGAATAGACAATGGTTGATATAACCCAATGTTATGTCGCTTTCCTTTTGAATACTAGCAAATCTTACATATGTTTACAAATGTAAGATGTTGTGATTAACCAATATGATGCTAGATGGTGCTTTCATAATGAATATTTAGTCTTAACATCGGTAAATGCAAAATAATCAAGTTAGCACCATGTGCGTGAAGAAAGCCACTAGGGAACACTAAAAAATTGATTACAATTGCGATATGAAGTGAATCAGATGAGATAGGAAATTATTGACCAACTGTCTAGATAGGCATGGAGAGTTTAGTCATTGGAAGTTTAAGGAGATTGACTGATGAGTGAAACAAGAAGGGATCAAAGTTGGGAGGGGAATGAGATAGGAATCAAGAAGAAAGTGGGCTATGTTGACTTGATTAGAATTGCAGAGAGGGAGAATATTTTCTTCAATGCGCTCGATGATGACGATGGGTTGACATCCTTCCACTGATGCATCAACGACAATAGAGGGAAACTTTTCAATGGGTAGTGTGTCAGGGGTGGAGAGGTCAACCTCATTTTTAAGCATTGTAACGAAGCAAAAGGGGGGGAGCACCACCGTTATGTGATGCATCCACGCAAGTGGGAGAAAGTCAGTTGGTGGAAGCAGTGAGCGTAATGATGGTGAATGTGTGAAAATTATCAATGTGTTGGCATTGATCACGCTTAATTCATAGGTGAGGAAGACATGCATTAGTGAAGTTTAGCGAAGGTATGATGGCATGTCATCCAAGTTCAAAGGGAGGTGGCTTATGTATAGGAAAAGGAATCAATGACACACCAATGTAGAGGTCAAATAAAGGGTGAGCACTTCGATGAGATATGTGTCAACGCAGGAAGAGGGAACTTGCAAAAGTGTGGATTGTCAGGTAGAAGTGATCTGAGGAGTAACTGGAAATGATGAGGTGGGGAGAGTGAGAGGAAAAACTTGGGCATAGCCATTTGCGCAAGGGAAAGAGGGAGAGTGTCCTAGTAGAAGAATTGAAGGGAGGGTAAATTTCTTGTCTTGGAGAGATGCTAAGAAAAGAAAATTGGGAGGTTGTTGTGCACGCTCATAAACTCTCAATAGAGTTTCACCCCCAAGATGGGGATAAATTCAACCTGGGTAAAGGATTTATAACCAAGCTAAGGTCTCTTTGACAGTATACAACTCAGACACGAGTGCCAACTCAAAATAACATCCTACAATCCCTCATTCCCCACATGCTTGTCCCACTCCAGGAAGTCTGACCCTTCTCTACTCAACAGTCCTTTGACTACCTGACTTCCCTTCCAGGGATTCAACAACAGGGTAGACAAGAAGTCTTAGAGCCCTGTAGCTGCAGTTTGGAAAATTGGGAAATCTATTCCTAGTAGTTCTCTTACCTGAAGAGAATGCTCACGAGCTTGACAACCCACTTGTTCAATGTCCTATGGCCCTAAAAACTTTCTTCTTCATTGTCCTATGAGCCTCACAACCTGCCTCTTCAGTCTAGCTCCAGAAATAACCAAAGTTCTGATACAGGTACATATATGGGTGTTTGTAGCATGAAGATACAAATGATAGTCCCCTGGAGGTAGTGAGGTGTGAATGATAATGGGAAGATTCCTCCCAAAGGAACTAAATTTTCCCTAATTATATTTCCATGTTCCCACTTGACACTTGTCATGCCAGGAATTAGCTTGGTTCCACATGGATTTCCTCACAAGGTGATATGTTCCTCAACATAAGGACTTAGGATATATTTATATGTCCATACTTTATACTTTATATATTTTTGGAAATATTAATAAAATATTCCTTTGGGTTTAAGTCCCCCATACTCTTTTACATGGTTGGCCTATAACAGTGATGTCTTTTCATTAAAACTGAGTATGATTGCATTTTACAAAAATAGGTTTGTTGGCCTTTCAACTTCTGGCTCACCATCCCAATAACCATACATGTACTCTAGCCTCAAAATACATTCATACAAAGGCACTCTAGCCCAAAGTATCTTGGTTCATCATCGTTTATGTACAATTACATTTATATTTACAATGGGGTTCGACGTAGGGGTATTACAATATCTATAGGATTTACTTTATGCAAAACCTTAAATCATGGTGCCCAAAAATGGTTACAGATCCATGCAGATGATTGGTTGCAATCCCATGAATTCTGAACATTCTGTTACAATCGATATTTAGTCGGTTGTCACTCGACCTCATTTCGGTTGACCTTTCAACCTTCCATTCAACCACTTCAACCTTTGAATTTCCAGTCAATCACTTCGATCTTTGACTTAACCATCAAATGACTTGACATGTCTGTTGATTCATCACATAGTCGATCCACCTCGATTAGCTAGTCGAATGACTATTCTTTCACTGCGAAGAATATAACAACCCAACAAGGTTTTTCACAAGTGGTATTATTCTAAATTTTTCGGCTCTACTCTTCCATAATTACTCTAAGTTTGACACTATTTGTGGTTGAAGGGGGCTATCCCTCAATCCTTTATCATTCTACAATTGGGTTGAGTAGGGTTTTGTTTTGTTCTTTCGTATTTTGGCATCAAGGTTTTACGAATTACTAAAGGTTTGGGTTATACTTATTTTTATTTAGAGGTGGCCAGTATCAACCTTCATTGTCTTTTAGTATGGATGGGTTGGTATCGATTGAGGATAGAAGGCCATAGTCATTACGAGAGGTGTTTCTTGTGTGAATCCTCTGACCTCCATCATGCAACAAGGAGGAGTAGTCATATCCTTGTATATATCTAGGTAGTTATTTCTCATCTATTAATATAATGGCTAGCCAAATTAAGGTTTAGAATGCTAAGTATGCATAAATTTTAGAGGTTGTCTCATTAGAGTAGGTAAATTGAAAAATTGGAAGCAAAGTTTAGTATATTGTATGAAGTAGTCTTAGGTCTTACCAAGAGTTCCCACTTTTGGATTGATCATCCAAAGGATTTAATTGGGTTTTTTTTAGCTATAGTCAAGGGCGAGGAGACTATATGACAAGCACCTAGAGGTTTGGAGATGGAAAATGTTGAATTAATCCACCAACTACAAGAAGACATCAAGCATGGAGCTCTTAGTGGGCACTTATTTTTTAATC
>JZKD02S1917122.1:419115-439914 GCA_000966675.3 Picea glauca
TTGGTGGTGGAAAGGAAGAAAATTCAACATTTAACTGTATTAGGGGATTCTAGCACTATCATTAAGTTGATGCATAAGAAAATTTGTCTAGATGATTATAGACTTGCCTCTATTTTGGTATGAGTGCAACATGAGGGTGAAAGAATTCAAAAAATATCATTTTTCCATGTCTTAAGGAGTCATAATCACCAAACTAACTCACTTTCCAACGAGGCAACAAAACTTAAAATGTGGGAGCTTTGGGTTAACGGAAAATTAACCATACAAGTTATTCCTTAATTTTCCCTCATGAATTTAATGACAAGTACCACAAATGCATTATGCCATGTGTCCCTCATGCACCATCCCATCCACCAAGGAAAAGTAATAAACACGACGAGACCCAAGGCCCCATCATACATGCTCATGTTTGCAAGGATGAAGGTTAATGAGGTTTCATGTTTAATTCACCCTGGACAAGGTGGGACAATGGCTAGTTCGTCCTTTTCTCAGTGGGAGGCAAGTGGGAAGATCTATTGTTTTGAACTCCATTCAAATTCAACATTGAATCTCAGGTTGGTGGTTGATCATGTTTCCACTCTATTTGCTCTTCTTTTGTTGATTTTGGATAGTGCATAAGAGCTTGTATTTAGAAAATTAGTTATCTCAGGTTATGGTTATTTTAGTTTTGAATTTGAATCTCTAAGGAAAAAATTCTTAAGTACAAATATTTGGTCTATGCTCTCTCGCTATGGGTAACTATGTTTAATTGGATTCCACAAGGAACTAGCCTTGGTCCCCAGGTCAACAGTTGGTATTGTTACCTTCTATTTTTCTCTCCATTTGTTGAATTTGGTATGTAAACAACTGGTGATTTTTAATACAACAAACATCTCTTGTTATTGTGAGTGTGGAACCGTCTCTATGTATTTGGGAAAGGGTTAGGGAGTGTAAAATTTATATGCCACTTGTAGGTTGTAGCTAAAATTCATGCTTGCATGATAATAGGGAAAGTTCACTCATGGGTGGTGTCAAACATATTCTATTCTATTTTGATCTAGGCTTGTGGGTTTATTTCAAGTGTCACCTCTTTGTTATGAAAACAAAAGATTGACTAGACATCATGGATCATTGTGATTTACAAGAGTTAAGGAGGATTTTAAGGACACATGAAGAAATGGTTCAGGGAAACATAGCATCCATTCTCACTCTTATCTCCAAATTTCATGAATATGAGCAGCAATGTATCTCACAAATTGAAAAGGTTATGATCACCTTGGTGCAACTTAAACATTAGTTGCTCATTGTTGAGGTAGAGTGAAATTTCTTAATAAATATAGTGTAGAATCTAAAAAAAGATGCACAAGCGGTGGCTTCTAATCAGTGGATGTTAAGACAAGGTGAATACAAGGGTGGAGATAGAGTGATACAACTGATAGAATATATGGAAATTGGAGAACATGAGCCAATACATACTTCTACAAGTTTGACACATGCTACAAGTCATCATACCTTTCATTAGCTTATGTTTTTTAAAGTTATCAATATCTTAGGTATCTTTTATAGGATATATCTTAGTAGCAAAAACTAGGAAATCTTTCCAAAGGATATTAGTAAACTTTTTATTTTGATTTTGATATGTGAAAATAGTTCAATCATGAAGACACTATGTGTGTTTAAAGAGTGTTGTTATATTCACTACAACCATTTTTTATAATACAAATTACCCAGTTTATGTTATATATATATATATATATATATATATATAAAACATAGGTCATAGGTTCCAAATTCACTAAGATGTACTAAAAAATGATTATTTGTGTTTCACCTCTAAACAAACTTCTACCAAATTGGTCAATTGGATGTATCTTGGATGGTTGTGAGGAATGATTGTTATCCTCCCCACTCGGGTTCAATTCACATAATGACATGAATAAAAGCTCATAATGAGTATGTTCTAATGGCTTCAAGCCTATATGTATTGGAAATTTGCCTTTGATTCAAAATTGAATAGCAAGTCAGTTAGTCATCTAGATTTTTATTGGAACCTTACTAGAGATCTATAGAAACTTCCATTGTTGTCAATTTCCATTGACTGGAAACATATAAACCTGGTAAATCGATCTTGTGTTCATTAGTCATGCATTACAAGTCCTATGGGAAACGATACAGAGTTCATCGTGCATGGGAGAGATACAGAGTTTGTTACCCAATAGCTCTATTAGAATGAAAGTTTGAAGGTAGAATTCACACGTTGCATGATCACATCTATATATACTAACAGCTTGTTAGTGTACATGGATCCGTGGTGCAATGGTAGTGCGTCTGACTCCAGTTCAGAAGGTTGCGTGTTCGATTCATGTTGGGTTCAATCTCTGTCTTTTCTTTTGATTTCTTTGAAAAATTTCCATGATCTGTCAATCTGGTTTAGAATTCTGGAGCATAGCAATTAAAAACTTTAATAATTATGCAAATAAAAAAAAATTGAGCAAAGACTTGAACCGGGTACCTTTAGTGTGCGAGACTAACGTTATAACCGACTACACCACCCAGACAGTTGAGTGTTATTTAGCACTTTGATGTTTAAATTTTCTAATCTATTTCAAAATAGTTGACAAACAACATGGTATTTGCATTTCATGTAATGGTGTATCATTTGTTTCACATACTAAGTATCATGGGGCTCAGCAGCCATGTTAACTTTTCTAATCTATTTTAAAACAGTTGATAAACAACATGGCATTTGGAATTGCATTTCATGTAATGGCGTATCATTTGCTTCACATACTAAGGGGCTTAGCAGCCATGTTATTTTGAACCTTTTGTTAAGTATGGACGTATAAACACCAATCCCATTTTAAAGTTGTGATATTCCAAGTTTTTTTAATAGATTTCTTTTTTACTAGGAAAATTGCTAGTCTGACACATATTCATGTGGTACATGGTTGTGTTATCCGACTTCTACCACTATAACTCTAGGTTTTCCAATGTTATCCTTCACGTGGTACACATGACTAGTTGAGAGTTTCAAAATAGTAGCTTCACATAACTAAATACCTTAACAGTACACTCCATCACCTACTATTCTACACCCCAAAAGATTTTTTAATAGAATTAAAATATATATATATATATATATTTCAATTTTAAAATATTAAAATTGAAATTGAAATTTTATAAATGACCACCAATCATTTAATATATATAAGACTGACCACCCCACCTTTTCCTTCCCAATGCACAGAATGAGACATAGTTGCACCAAGTCAAATATAATGCAAGGCTTTTCTCATTGTCACTTAAACAACTTTAACATCATATAAGCACATGAAATTCAAATATGAAACTAACAAATAAACTCTCCCAACCACTTTCTTCTCATAAATTTTGTTAGATCCCTTGCATTCCACGATACAAGCTCCATGAAAAAACTTCAATAGAAACAATCATATCCTCACCTCCATTTCCAACTAAAATTTGATAGGGGTTCAAAGTTTTAATATTCTTCTCAAAACTATGTGTTATCCACTTTTTGTAGGCTTCCTCTAAATATATTAAGCCTCATTATGGCTAGGGCACTCAACCTCCAAGTAGGAGACTACTCCCTTCATCTCCTCATATGGGAGGAGGCATCAACATAGGAGCCAAAAGGATCTTTTCACATGGCTTAATAAACATGTTCAGATAGATCCATCCAATAAATGACCATGCCTTTATCCATATCCTGACCATGCCTTTATCCATATCCTCAGAAGTATTGCTATCCTTCTTACCCTTTTTACTACATGTATCTTATCTTCATCAATAGCAAAGGATGGAGCCTTTTGGACTTGGTCTACGAGGGTAGCAATAGGAGGGGCCTCATGTAGAATAATTTTGGATAACTAGATCCAACCCTAAATCCTATGGTCTAGGATCTTACTAGCCTTATGACAACCCAACTAAGATTTATAACCCATATCATAATAATAAAATTTGTCAAATGGGATCATAAATTTGAAAAGATACTCGATAAATGAAATCAAGACACTTTACCTTTCACCAAAATTACACATGAAGAATCTCTAGAGGAAAACTTTAAAGAGCACCTCAACCAAAGTTAGGTGCAATGGTTTAATTTTATTTAGTAGGTTGGATTCTATAGTATCATCCTTCTTTAAAGGTTTTTCAATAATTGTAATTGTTATAAGGAAATCCTTGTTTAACAAGTGTTGCATGGCAGTGTAGTCCTTGCTAGGTTGGAATGGGAATAAATGCACGGCCACAGCGGGACAAAGTACAGACACGTGGGAAGCAATTTGAAGTACACGTGGTATCCATGCAGAGGATGACTTTGTGGTAGCGGTCACGTCACGTTAATATGCAAACGAGGAAGTTTTTTCCTGGGGTGTATATAGTTTAAACATGGAACTTAGAAAGCTTCTGTCTAAATGATTAGAAACAAAGGTTTCTAGGAAAAAGGACCAAGAAGCATAGATAGTAAACATTCAAATACAATAGAATATTAAACAAAGATTGGATATGTTCCATATTTACTTCTGTCTAAATGATTTGCAACAAAGGTTTCTGCAAAAAAGGACCAAGAAGCATAGACATTAAACATTCAAATACAATATAATATTAAACAAAGGTTGGATATTTCTAAAGAAACAAAGGTTCTTGTTTTCTTTGAAGTCTATCAAAAATTTGGAATTTGTTCCATATTTCTGAAGCATAGATATTAAAAATTCAAATACAATATAATAGGCATAAAAGTAAAAGACATTAAAGTAAAATTAAATGAAATGGTTCCAAGATCTTTCAACGTATTTGAAGATGAGTAGGCATGAAAATGTTGCAGATAACAACAGCGAAAAAATAACTTTGAAGTATGTGTGTATCATATACAATTTTTTTGATAGTATAGGAAAGATTTAACATTTAAAAAGTGCTATGATGTTGGTCTTTGAATGTCTTGCAACAAAGGTTCCTGGACACAAAAAATTTAGCATTCAAATATTTTTGGAATTTGTTCCATGTTTTTGTTTCAAAGGTATTATTCAAATACAATAGAATACTAATAATATTTTGCAACAAAGGTTCCTGGACACAAAAAAATTAGCATTCTCGGATTAGTTTTCTTTGAAATTTATCAAAAAATAATAATGTTTGTTACATATTTCTGGAATCTGTTCCATATTTCTGGAAATTTAAATGCATTTGTCATATAGACTGGGATTGGGGCTCCTACGGACCATAAAAATAAATAAGTACAAGAATTAGGAATGTAGAAAGAAGAAGTGCATAACGGTAGAGAGGAAGACCTGAAAAGAAGAAATTGGGAGTTATGAGTGTTTGGTTAGAGTTTTTTATTTAAAGAGGTATAATAAATGGATTGATAAAGAAAACAAGATGACATCAGCATAGAATTACTATGAAGCCGATGTGTTTTCGTTTTTATCGTCGACTGTCACTAGAATCGTGTCAACCGATTGATGCCCTTCTTGGATGAGGTCGTCCATTCTCCGTTGGAACCATTCTTCAATGTAGCTTCTCATGGGGGGCACATTGATTTCATCATGGACTTCTATGTCATAAAGTTCATTTTCTAATTTCCTTAGATCCATTGAAATACTATGCAGACTCTGTTCAATTTCTTCATTGTGTGCCGAATAGTCCAGTACCCAGCTCTCGAGCTCATCTACACGATATTCAACGATGTTGTAAAATTTTTCAAAAGACAACCCCTTTAAAATATCAAGTTGTTCATTGAAGGATTTGGTCATTGACAAGGATTTGAGAATTAAGTTTGGGTCTTGAACCTCATTGGTACTTCCGGCTAAGTGTATTTGGATTAGGTTTGTGAATAAGTCTTCCTTTTCTAGTATGGCTTGTTTACATGATTCGACAAGGAGCTCCAGGTTCTTAAGTTTCTTTTGCCAGCATGCTTTTAATTTTTTGGTACGCTTTGGGGAGGGGAGACTCTCTTGTCTTCTTTTCAGATCCGAGGTGTTGATGGCATGGTTGGAAAAATGGGTCATCACTTGTTCACAGAAATGTTGATCATTTTTTAAATTCGCCTACAAATGTTCCTGCAAATCATTTTCCCTCTTTCGGAAGGAAGCTATATTTTGTGATGTTTCCCAGGATTCAGTAACTAGCTGCATTCTTTTCTTGATGTTATTTTCTACAAGGGCTCTAGATGATTCAAGGAGGGTGGAGGATAATTTTATCTTGGCTTCAGTGGTAGCAGACACGTTTTTAGCTAAAGGACTGGCAAACTCTAGGGTGGCAATGGAAGTGTCCTCAAATTCCTTGATGTGGTATTTCATTCTGGCATTCTTCGCTTCAATTCCTATAATTAATCTCTGTGTGAGCTTTGTCTTTCCTATTTGTTACATCTCTCTTTTCAATGACCATATTTTTAGATTGGCTGTCAAAAACAACACTCTGGAATATGAAGAATTCATCTTTGTCAAAAATGTTGGTCTCAACTATTTCTATTGTGGATGGACCAACTTTGTGCATGTGCTCATTTTCATTTTCAAGTTGCAATTGTTCACTTTCAATTTCAGGTTCGTCTGCCTTCCCTACATTGTTTTTTCTCTTCTTCATCAGTGGAATTTTTTGAGAACTGTCAATTTTTATGCTAGGAGGGTTCTTATCTCCTCCTCCGTTTGAATATTTTTGGGTTGCTTTCTTACTGGGGTGGGTCATTGAAGAGATTCTCCATGATGTCGTGCTCTTGGGAGTGCTGGCAGGGGACTGGACACTCTTCTCACGAGATACTTTCCCTGTTGTCTGTACAATTCAGTCATGCTTTGCAATGTCTCTACGTCACAAATACAAGAAGTAGGATTGTTGTCATCATTGTCCCTATCTTCGGTCAAGCGTCTATGGATAAAAGAGCTCTTAAAGCCAACTGCTAGTAAATGTTCTTGAAAAATCCCATTAGGGTCGAACCCTTTTAGCCTTTAAGCATATTTTAGGTTCAAGTTCTTGAAATGGCCTGTGAATTCGTCAATCTTGTTAACGTTTTTTCACACCAAGTCCCCAATTTCCAGGGTAGAGGAATGAACTGTTTTTTTTTCTTGTCATGGAAAAAATGAAACCAGTGGTTGTATTGCCTTGTTATTTCTGCAAAAAACATCTTGTCTGTGATGTGGCATGGAAGGAAAGAAATATTTTCCTTAGAGCCAAAGACCATTAGTACACTGTGATTTTCCTCTTGTTCAAGTGTGCCCTTCCTGTTCAAAAATTTGGTTGGTTGGCCAGACATTCGCGGAGCATCCTTCCCTAACAATAAATATTTGAAAACTGAGACAAAGTCATTAAATACTTCATAAAAACAATGGGAGGCCTTGTGCCTCCACGGGGCCTAGTACCAGAATGTTACTGGGTCAAATCCACAATTTATTTTCTTGGAAAGAGACAGTTTTGGAAATGGAAAACAATGCACTATTGCAAAAATCAAGTAGGATGACATATAAAATTTATTCGATTCTTTGAATCGTGACAAGTGGGAACAGATTTCAATGGAAATTAACTTCCCCTAATCTAAAATGAATTGTTCCTTGAATGTGAAGTTCAAAATATAAATAATTATACGGGAAATGCTTGTCGTGGATGCATATCCCATTATTCTTGTAAACAACCAAGCAATTTCCCAGAATGGATTTCTAAAGGAACTTACCTGCAACTTTGTGATATCTCCAATAACTGTTGTCAAGTCTTCGAGGAACTTGGCTAATATTTCCAACCCATTATCATGTTTTTATAGGAACTTCTTGCAGTCTTGTCTTTTGAAGGTCAATGTTGGCTCCGACAATTTTAACATCTTGCGGAAGACCTGAGGTGACAAAGAAACAAGATAATGGTCGCGCAATGGAATAATTCTTTGTCTTATATTTTTCGGTGCACCAAGAGACCACCTCCTTACAGTAAAAAACCTCAGGGACACAACCTGCACGAACGATTCCAGAGGTCCAAATCACTTCGTTCTGGGTAGAACGGGCTGAATAGTAAAAGTATGCCCTAGACCACTAGAAGTTCTGGTCCTGATGTCCGAAGATATTTACTGTATCTCCACAAAACTGTTGTTGACCTGCTACCATAAGTTTACAAGAATGTTTGTTTGCTCCAGACGATGAATGACATGAAAATTTGAAAGGGATAATATAACGCTACGCAAATCTTGGCCAAATGCGTGTGAATGGGAGATCTCCTCAAGACTTTCTCTTATTAATGACAATTTCGACGATTGTTGCATGATGCGCTGCTAATATTAAAGACTAGTAATTGCACACATAGAAGTGCGAACATAGCGGATACAACAATGATCAATTAATCATTGTAGATTTCTTGAACAAGCCAACGTGACGACCCATGTTTGAGATGAACAATCGAAAGGGACAATATAACTCTCCGTAGATCTTGGTTTAATGTGTAATAATGGGAGATCTCCTTGAGCATTTCGCTCATTAATGACAATGTTGACAATTCCTGCATGGTGAGTTGTTAGCATGAAAGGCTTCTAATTGCATAGTAAGAAAGAAGTACGAAAGTCACAGGGACGTGAAAAAACAATTAAGGAGTGTCTAATTGTGGAAAGCGGTCGAGCGGGCTTCAAAATAGGGTTACAAGATACAACTGTTCGAGGTGAGGGTGCAAGGGTCAAATTGTATGTCTCAAAACATTTTTAGTGCAATACACGTAACACCAAAGAGGGTGTGATAGGACAGTCCAGAGGGAAATTTGTATATCAGGGAAGTCTAGGTAATGTTTGCAGGACACGAAACAATGGAGGTGAAAACGTGAGCCCACCTATCCGGGAACCTGCAATCAAAAAAAGTGGCTTAAGTATGGAATAGATAAATGGTTGGGGGACACAAAAAAGAAATTAAGGAGTGTCTAAGTATGGAAAGCGGTCGGGAAGGATTGAAAATAGAGTTACAAGGTACAACTGTTCGAGGTGAGGGCACGAGGGTCAAATTGTATGTCTCAGAAATTTTTGAGTGCAATATGTGTAACATCGAAGAGGGTATGATAGGACAGTCCAGAGGGCAATTTGTATATCACGGAAGTCTGGGTAATGTTTGCAGGACACAGAACAATGGAGGTGCAAACACCAACATTTCAATACAAATACAGAGGACTAATAATAATAAAATAATAGTAATAGTAAAAGGACATATTAATATGTGATCACTATAGTCCATCTACACATTCAGCAAGGACCAATAATAAAAAAACATTAAATAACAACGTCCATGCTCAGAAATTTTGGTTTGTAAACATTTCAGTAAAAAATGTAATAAAAATTAAAAAGCATCCAAAGTAGGGTGACAAGGTCTCCCCAGAAGACGTGAGGCCCTGACGGTCAAATTGTATAG
Source organism: Picea glauca (assembly GCA_000966675.3). Classification (NCBI taxonomy): domain Eukaryota; kingdom Viridiplantae; phylum Streptophyta; class Pinopsida; order Pinales; family Pinaceae; genus Picea; species Picea glauca. The sequence goes on from JZKD02S1917122.1 coordinate 428,469, forward strand.
CTCAGAACATTTGAATGCATAATCTGTAACACGAAAGAGGGGACAATGTCAGAATCTGGTAGTCAATTTGTATATTGCGGAGGGTCGGATGCCAACTGTTTCGTACAAGTGTGTTCAATTGTCACTACTAAAAGCATAACTAATGTATGTTAGGAAGGACAGGAAGTTAGTGGGGATGGAAGGCAGTGACAGATACTTTGAAACATTTGTGAACCATTGTAGAATGAAGCTTGCGAGTTCGAGGAGTCTGCAGTGGACTTGTAGATCACGGAAGTTTTTAGTGCAAGATGTATATCACAGAACAAGAAGCAACAGAGTTCGAAAGCGCCAACCCGACAACCGCGGCCATAAAATTGGATAAGTATGGAAAGGAGCAGCGATCGGTCGGATTCGTCATGTGAGGATATAGATGGAGATGAAGATATGTCAGCCAGCCAATGTTGGAACCCGCGATCATAGAAAGGAGGTTGAGTATATAACCACAAAGTGATAATACACGGGAAGAAGAAAAGGGAAAAAGGGATAAGGAGTCCACAGTGGAATTGTATATCACGAAAACTTTGAGTGTAAGATGTATATCACGGAACAAGAAACAACAAAGTTCGAAAGAACCAACCCGAAATGGTGACTAAGAATTGGAGATTTCGTGAACCCGTCAACATGAGGATCCAAAATAGGGTGACAAGGTCTCCCCAGAAGATGTGAGGCCCCGGCGGTCAAATTGTATAGCTCAGAACATTTGAATGCATAATCTATAACACGGAAGAGGGGATGATGTCAGAATCCAGTAGTCAATTTGTATATTGTGGAGGGTCGGATGCCAACTGTTCCGTACCAGTGTGTTCAATTGTCACTATTAAGAGCATAACTAATGTATATTAGGAAGGACAGGAAGTTAGTGGGGATGGAAGGCAGCGACAGATACTTTGAAACATTTCTAAACCATGGTAAAGTGAATATTACGAGTTCGAGGAGTCTGTGGTGGAATTGTAGATCACGGAAGTTTTGAGTGTAAGATGTATATCATGGAACAAGAAGCAGCAGAGTTCAAAAGAACCAAACCGACAACTATGGCCATAAAATTGGCTAAGTATAGAAAGAAACAAGGGTCGGTCAGATTCGTCATGTGAGGATATAGATGGAGATGAAGATATGTCAGCCCACCAACACTGGAACCCGCGATCATAGAAAGGTGACTAAGTATATAACCCGAAAGAGATAATACACGGGAAGAAGAAAAGAGAAAAAGGGCTAAGGAGTATTTGGTGGAACTGCAGACCACAAAATTTTTGAGTGCAAGATGTATATCACAGAACAAGAAGCAACAGAGTTCGAAAGCGCCAACCTAAAACAGTGACTAAGAATTGGAGATTCCGTGAACACGATGATCCAAAATAGGGTGACAAGCTCTCCCTAGAAGACATGAGGCCTCGACGGTTAAACTGTATCTCTTAGAACATTTGAATGCATAATCTGTAACACGGAAGAGAGGACAATGTCAGAATCCAGTGGTCAATTTGTATAATGCAGAGGTCTGGATGTCAACTGTTTCGTACCAGTGTGTTCAGTTGTCACTAGTAAGAACATAACTAATGTATATTAGGAAGGACAGGAAGTTGGTGGGGATGAAAGGAAGCGACATATGCTTTGAAACATTTGTAAACTGTGGTAGAGTGAAGCTTGTGAGTTCAAGGAGTCTGCGGTGGAATTGTATATAATAAAAGTTTTGAGTGCAAGATGTATATCACGGAACAAGAAGCAACAGAGTTCGAAAGCGCCAACCCGACAAACGCGGCCATAAAATTGGCTAAGTATGGAAAGGAACAACAGTTGGTCAGATTTGTCATGTGAGGATATCGATGGAGATGAAAATATGTCAACCCACCAAAGGTGGAACCCGCGATCATAGAAAGGAGAGTAAGTATATAACTAGAAAGCGATAATACACGAGAAGAAGAAAAGGGAAAAGGGGCTAAGGATTCTGTGGTGGAATTGTAGATGACGGAACGTTTTAGTGCAAGATGTATATCACAGAGTAAGAAGCAGTTGAGTTCGAAAGTGCCAACCTAGCAAATGCGGGCATAAAATTGGCTAAGTATGAAAATGAATAGCGGTCAGTTGGATTCGTCATGTGAGGATATAGATGGAGATGAAGATATTCCATCCCACCAATGCTGGAACCCACGATCATAGAAAGGACACTAAGTATATAACTAGAAAGAGATAATACACGAGAAGAAGACTAGGGAAAAAGGGCTAAGTATCTCACAGAAGAACATCTACTGTTCATTTATTAATGGCAATCCTTTCGAACCCTTGGTGAGTTCCCACTAGTAAAAGCATAAATTGCAGATCATAGAAGTTCTTTAGGTGCAATATGTATATGACGGAACGGGACATAAGTATTGGATACCGCAAACCCGAGACTCGATGATCAGATAATTGGCTAAGTATTGAAAGGGACCGCAATCGGCTGGGCTCATGGTGTGAAGATATAGATAAAGAGTTGCCAATTTGCGAATCCATGAGGCCATGATCATAAAGATGCGACTAAATATAGAACCAAAAAGGGATAATAGAGGGGGAGGGAAGAGGAAAAAGTAAGAGTTTTTATACATTCCTACAAACAAATTGTACATTGTGGAACTCCAGGCACTATTTGCAACACACGGAAGAATCAAAACACAATTTTGAGGTCGTCAATCTAGGAACCCGGAATCGAAAAAGTGTCCAATTATGGAACAAGGAAATGTTGGCCGAGATGGGCAGAACAACAGTGACTAGGAGTTGGATATTTCATGAACCCGCCAATGCGAGGATGAAAAATAGGGTGACAAGGTTTCCCCATAACACGCAAGGCCCTGAAAGACAAATTGTATAGCTCTTAACATTTGAATGCATAATGTGTAACACGGAAGAGGGGACAATGTTGAAGTCCGATAGTCAATTTGTATATGGCAGAGAACCGGGTGCCAATTCTTTCGTACTAGTGTGTTCTGTTGTCACTAGTAAGAGCACAGTTAATGTATATTAGGAAGGACGCGAAGATAGTGGGGATGAAAGGTAGCGACATATAATTTGAGTGAAGTTAATGTATGCGAGGAGCCTGTGGTGGAATTTTATATCACAGAAGTTTTGAGTGCAATATGTTTATCACAGAACAATAAGCAGTCGAGTTCGTAAGCACCAACTCAACGACCGCTACCATAAAATTGGCTAAGTATGGAAAGGAACAGCAGTCGGTCAGATTCGTCATGTGAGGATATAGATGGAGATGAGGAATGTCAGCCCTCCAACCTTGGAGATGGATATCATAGAAAGGCGACTAAGTATATAAACAAAAAGAGATAATGAACGGGAAGAAGAGAAGGCGAGTTCGTATGCACCAACCCAGCAACCGTGGCCATAAAATTGACTAAGTATGGAACAAAACAACAGTTCGTCGGATTCATCATGTGAGGATATAGATGGAGATGAATATAGGACATCCCGCCAAACCTGCAACACACGATCATAAAAAGGCGGTTGGACGGGAAGAAGAAAAGGGGAAAAGGGCTAAGTATCTGACAGTAGAAAATCCATTCTTCATTTAGTAATGCCAATGTTTTTGAACCCTTGTTGGGTTCTCACTAGTAAAACCATAAATTGCAGATCATGGAAGTTATTTGGCTGAAAGATGTATATGAAGGAACATGGGACATAGGTGTTGGATACCGCGAACCCGGGACCTAGTGACCAGATAATTGGCTAAGTATTGGCCAAGAGAAATTTTTGATATATATATTAATAGATTATTTTTGTTTCAAATGTAAATCATCTCCCAATTTGTAGGATGTTGTTCGGTTCACAAATTTCATTGAAACCACGGAAGTTTTGAGTACAATATGTATATAATGGAACAAGAAGTAGCAGAGTTCGAAAGCGCCAACCCGACAACCACGGCCATAAAATTGGCTAAGTATGGAAAGGAACAACGGTTGGTCAGATTCGTCATGTGAGTATATAGATAGAGATCAATATATGTGAGCCCGCCAACCCTGGAACCCGTGATCATAGAAAGGAGACTAAGTATATAACCAAAAAGCGATAATAGACAGGAAGAAGAAAAGGGGAAAAGGGATAAGTATCACACATAAGAAAATCTACAGTTCCTTTATTAATTCCAATCTTTTCGAACCCCTCGTGAGTTTTCACTAGTTAAAGCATAAATTGTAGATCACAGAATTTATTTGGCTGCAAGATGTATATGACGGATCAAGGGACATAGGTGTTGGATACCGCAAACCCGAGACCCGGTGGCTAGATAATTGGCTAAGTTTTGACAAGGAGGAAGTTTTTATATTTATTCTAGCAGTACTCGTATTAGTATATATGCACGGATATTATCAAATAGAAGAAGCTGCAATATATGAAAGATAATGAATAGGAACATGGTGTCAACACTTGAGTTGCCTTGTTGTAATAGTCATTAATTCATTCTATTTACAGGACCCGAAGAATGAAAGCAGGACGAGTCCTCCAATTTCTTTCTTTAAGTATAGGGTCGACGCCACATAAGTATGGCCTATGACAAATTATTATTCCATGTAAAATGTAAGAAACCAACAAAGTAGCCTTTATTTAAATTGAAGTACTGGGCAGCAGAAAGAAAATCTTGTCGTCCATGTTTAACGACACACAAAAAAAAAGGTACAAAAAAAAATGAAAAGCAATACCGGAGATTGGAAAACACCATAAAAAAAATAAAAACCCAAGTATTCTATATTCAAATAAGATGGGTTACAAAATACACCTGAGATCATTTGCCACAATGATTGTGATTTTGCCTGTCGATGACCAATAAAAAATATGTACAATAATGAAGCGTGTTGACAGTCTTCTTGACAATCAAATCCTTGATTCGTAAAAAACAACGAGTTGAATATCAATTTCGGGTCTTGGACTTAATTGGTGGTGCCAACTAGATCTATCCCATCTTTTTGAATAGCTTGTCTCTTCTAGATATGGCCTACTTGCATTGGTTGGTTATTCAACATTCTATTCTTTGTTAAGTATCAATTTACCTCTGTCGTCGAAAACTTGGGGTTTAAGGTGCCTTCCTTGTAATGTTCCTGACCATTGACATCCGAGACAACTTAGAAATGTGATTCAGGCCCAATTCAAAGTCGAGGGAGTTGTTTTATCTGATGTCAGTTATGGGGGAAACAAATCTTGTTAGGCAACAAAAGTTGAGACAAAAAAAAAAATTCAAGTATGTTGTGACTGTTATTCTCCCTGTATTCGATCATCTGTTTGGTTGAAAAGCCTGCCTAAAGATTTGTATGTTGAACTTATTTGTTTTATTACAGTGAATTGGAAGGAACGTCCAAGCCAACTGAAAAATGTTCTTCTCTTGAAGTACATGACTTATTCTGGCATCACAGGTCTAGCAAGTGTATCAAATGTTGCAGATCGCATCAGAATATATCTTTCTTCGTAGGGGTGGTAGACATGGTGGCCCACAGAAAGGTCTAGAATGTTCAGAGGTGACGCCAAGTATAAATCCATGCTTGAATACACTCAGTAGGAAATTATAAAATTGGATACCAACCAACGTGAGAAAATGTACGGGCGTTTGAATCAATATTATGAAATTACAGAACGTTTTATGCCAAAGTTGTAACAGAATTGACAAACAACCAGTTTATATGTCAAATATTTTTGAGCAACCTCTGGATGCAGCAAGAGACTCGACATACAATCACCTTCAGGCATCCATGTAGGTGGTGACCCTGGGCTCCAGATAGCTTCGGCCTTGGACATTGACATTGGCGGTGGCTATGGGAATAGTGCTACTGACTGCATTGCGACAAAGCGGTGAACAAGTAGGGTTGCCATTGTCAAAGTACTTAAACTGTAGGATTGTCAGACCTGCAAAGAACATCGACTTTAGTGTTTCTTTCTCACGAAATCTACAATGTTGGTTTGATTCCATAAATATTTGGATGCTTGGGTGTCCTGTGCGATAATGACCTTGACATTAGGCACATGGAAGACATCTATTATATCACATTGCAGTGTTAATGCAATTGCCATAGTGGACGACGACTCAATTGAAATGGCACAAACAATAGTAATTTTGTGATTACTTAACATCCTTGAAGGAAGTGAACCCCAAACAACGCCTAAAACTTTTCGAACGAGTGTCTATTAAAAAAAGTACATTGTTCTAAATTTAAGAAAAAAAAATTGTAACGTTTGAACATTTTATTTTTATTTTTATCAAATATCGCATAAACTGCAACAGAAGAAATGCATTTTCCCCATCCAATGCAAGGGAAACAACAGGAAGATAGACAATAGGTTGAAACAGATCTGGAAACACACCACTACATTAAGGTCCCTTCTAAAGAATGAAATAAGATGATTACATGAAGGTGGCAGTAAAAGGCGATTTTCAGAAACCAATCCATTACCTGAACACGTGAAAACTCTTGCAGAAGGTGGTAGTATAAAGTAATCATCCGAAAAATGTTGCAAAGTCCATAATCTAGTTATATGCATAGGAATAGTAAAATAAAACATGTGCAGTAGCGATAGGCAGTTGATTGTATGTGGAGTCTGTAACTACATCCAGAGGACAGTGAACAAACTTTGACAAAGAACATGGCTTTCTGTCAAGTCTGTTACCACACCCATAAGTAGCTCAACAAACTTTGAAATAGAAACTTTTGTAATTTTAGCACATCGTTTTATGCACCCATATAGTTTCTCTTACCCACTTCTGGGTACATTCGCGAATGGAGTAATATTTCACATCATTTCTGAATATCACAGACCCTTTTGCAAGCCATGGTAAGTGTGACACCCTTGACAAAGACAAATGCCTGTGTGCTCTATAGAATTTGATACGCTTGCCAAATATGTGTTGTTGGAAGAAACTATATACTTCAACGAGGGAGTATTTTGCACAGGACTTGAAAATCCGTTCCAACTCCCAGCAACAAAACAAAGAATATCAACAAACAAATCTTCAGGCAGGATTTTCAACCAACCAAAGTATCAAATACAAGGAGAACAAAAACCAGAAGATACTTGTTTTTTTTTCTCGTGTCTGAGTTTCTGTTGGATAAGAGAGTTTTTTTTTTTTGCTCAAAGCTCACGTCACATAAAACCAGTCTCTCTTATTTCATTTGGGCCTCAATGGAATCTCTAAGTTGTCTTACATGTCCATGACTAGGAACATTAGAACGAAGGCACCCTAAATCCCAACTCTTTGATGATAGAGAGAAATGGCAATAAGTATTTAAAAGAAATGCTGGAGGAAAACAATATGATCTTCCATAGATTTTTGTTTAATTCGTCTTAATGACAGATGCTCTCAATATTTTCGCTAATTAATGCCAATTTTTTTGAATATGTGAGTTGAATAGTGACTAGTAGCACATATTAACATTCCCATATCCGAGCAAATTCTCAAATATGACAACATCTAACATATGCACAGTATTAAAGAGGGACATGACGTCAAGGCCTCTATGGATGACACGTTCGTTGATGGCAGCGAGGTAGTACAATATGGCACTGTTACTATGTTGAAGCCTTTAAAAAACTAAAAGAGCCAATATTTCTTTTTTTGCAAATTCAAAATGCAGGCAAAAACATTTACCGGATCACATAATATTCACATGTCTATGCATTTTAATGGGAGATGTCCTCGAGCTTTCTGCTTATTAAAGGCAATATTTTTGAACCTGTCTAGTAGGTTTTCACTTTTGAAAGCATAATTAATGTCCATTGGGAAGGGAAGAAGGTAGCGGGGATGGAGGCAAGCGACAAATTCTTTTAAACTTTCCTAAACCCGGGAAGGCGTGAACCCGTGAAACTTTGACAATATTGATTCCATTAGAGTATTGGTCAACAACAATACTTACTTTAATTTTAGAGTCTCCTCACAAGAATATCATAAAAGGTAAGAGGTTCATCATCAGATGATAAGAATTCACCACTGCATGATGAGAAATCACATTACTAGTCTCTGTCGAAGGCGTAGAGGGACTATAGCGATCGATAATTTATTGACTTCATATTAGTTTGTCCTTTGACTAAAAATATTTGTATAATCTCTATTGTTTGAATTAGAGAACTAAAAACATTGATTTGTATATAATAAAAAATACCATATATGTCATGATCTGATTGGATAACAGATTGGAGGTCTTATTGTCAGCTTCACTATTCCCAATGTTTTATATGTTAGCATATCCAAAGTTTTTGATCATCTACGATCTTTATGAATTTTTACTATTTTTATTAAAATGTTTATATATCCAAAGTTTTGAGCATCGAGAGTCAGTTTTTTATTAGTTGACTTCATATTAGTTTGTCCTTTGCCTAATTTTTTTTCGTAGTCTCTATTGTTTGAACTATTCTTATTCTTATTCTTATTATTTATTCTTATTATTTTATATTATTATAAAATAATATAATAATTATTTTGTGTACGTAAACAGACCTGCCACACTGCATTCTTTCTTAAATGTTTACACAGCGTGAGGCCCTTCGACGGTCCTGACAGACTTAAATGTTTACCTAACAGGCCTCACAGCCTTAAATCTTTACTTAACAGGCCTGTTACAGTACATTTCCCTCCAATTTTATTTTATACATTGTTGTCTGCAGTGAATATGGGAAATATTGTTCTTCGACGACGTTATTGGTTCACTGGTTGATGCTTTCTCGTTGCTTGTTCATTGGTTTCTTGTTTACATGTTGTTGTTGCTCTGGTTTTTGTGTTTCTCTTGTTGCAGTTTGCACGCTTGGGATTCTGGAACTGCGATTGGAACTGCGTTTATGTTGTTCCCCATTGAAGGGTGGGTTTCAGTGCCATGTTTACCTTGCTATTCGTTGTTTGATGTTTTCTATTTCCAGTTTGCAAGTGAAAATTTTCAATACTGAAAATGGATGAGTCAAAATCCTCTTGCAGAACATCTTTGTATGTGAGTGCAATGCAAAAAAAATATGAGGTGTAGTCTGAAAAAAATGCACCAAACGTATGGTTTTCAGGAACAAAAAATGTGAGGAGAAAATTTGATTTCCTTTTTTATATGTCATTATGGTTGCGATGGAGGTGGGTTTGGTGTCAACCATTGGCATTCAGGAACAATACCAAGACAACATTGCAGTCCTCTTTCTCTGGTCATAGTAGTCACATACAAAGATGTTCTACAAGAGGATTTTGAGTATTCCCAGTATTGAAAATTCTTACTTGCAAGCTGTAAAAAAACAAACAACAAATAGGGATGCAACCGTGGCAGTGAAACTTACCCGTGAATGGGGAACGACTGAAGCACAGTTCCAATTGCGGATGCAGAATTCCAACCGTGCAAATTGCAACTTTCTTAAATGTTTACACAGTGGGAGGCCTTTGGACAGTCCTCACAGCCTTAAATGTTTACCTGGTAGGCCTCACAGTCTGAAATTTTTTCTTAACATGTGTGTTACAATACATTTTCCTCGGATCTTTTGATGCAATCTTGTCTACAAAGAATTTGGGAAATATTATTCTTCACTGACATTCCTAGTTGACTGGTTGATGCTTTATCATTGGTTCGTTGGATGCTGCTTATTGTTGTTTAATTCAAATTTGCATAATTGAGGTTCTGTTGTTGTAGTTGGGCCTCTTCGTACTTGTTCAGTGGTTTGTTTTTTTCTGCTTGCTCTTGTTTGCTTCAACTTTGCAAGGTTGGGGCCCTGCATCTGCAGTTGGACCTGTTGTTGCAGTTTGCAGGCCAGGGGTTGCACTTATGTCCTTCCCCATTCACTAGTGAGTCTCAGTGTCGTGTTTTCATTCATGTTCATTGGTTTTTTCTATTTACAGTTTGCAAGTAAGAATTTTAAATACTGGGAATGTCTAAGCCAAAATCCTCTTGTAGAACATTTTCGTATGTGACTACTACGACTAGAGAAAATGGTTGACTAGTTGGTGCTTGATCATTGGTTCGTTGGATGTTTCTTATTGTTGTTCAATTCAAATTTGTAGAGTTCAGGTCCTGCAGCTACAGTTGGGCCTCTTGGTACTTGTTCACTGGTTTGTTGTTTGTTTCTTGCTCTTGTTTGCTTCAAATTTGCAAGGTTGGGGTCCTACATCCACAGTTGGACCTATTGTTGCAGTTTGAAGGCTAGAGGTTGCGCTTCTTTCCTTCCCCATTCACTGGTGAGTCTCATTGTCGTGGTTGCATTCATGTTCGTTGGTTGTTGTTTTCTATTTCCAGTTTTCAAGTAATAATTTTCAATACTCGGAATGCCTGAGGAAAAATCCTCTTGCAGAACATTTTCATATGTGACTACTATGACTATAGAAACAGGAGTGTGGTGCTATTTTGGTGTTGTTCTTGAAATTCTTTGTTCACCAGAGATCCCACCTCTATCGTAGCCATAGTGACATACAAAAAAAAAGGAAAACGAATTTTTTCCTCGTATTTTTTGTTTTTGAAAACCATACGTTTGGTGCATTTTTTTCATGTTGTTCCCTTCCAAAACATCTTGTTCCCATTTGAATGCCAATGTTGGGCTCAGAATCTGCCTCTTTTGCAGCCATAGTAAGATATAAAAAAAGAAATCGAATGTTCTCCTCATTTTTTTTGTTCCTGGAAATGATATGTTTGCCAGAGAAACAAGAGTGTGATGATGTCTTGTTCTTATGTGAAAAAAATACATTTGGTGCATTTTTTTCATTTTGTTCCCTTTCAAAATGTCTTGTTCCCATTTGAATGTCAATGTTGGGCACATAATCCACCTATGTTGCACCCATAGTGAGATATAAAAAAGGAAATTGAATTTTCTCCTTGTATTTTATGTTCTTGAAAACCATACGTTTGAGTGCAACCCTGGCACTGAAACTTACCCGTTAATGAAAAATGCCAGAAACACAATTCCAATCGAAGATGCAGAATCCCAATGATGGGAAGTGCAACAACAGGGCCAACTATGGATGCATGACTTCAACCTTGCAAAGTTGAAGCAAACAAGAGCAAGCAACAATCAACAAATATGTGAGTGAATTGACGAGGCACTAGTTTGTGACTACTATCGGGCTACTATTTTGTGACCGAATTCCATAATAGAGGGAGTGGGCATGGCCACGCACTGTTGTGGATAGAGGGTGCACCGATCTATGGAAATGACAACATCTCACAGATTGAGCAATTTCTGGACAAATACATGACATGCATCACATATCATTTAGATCTAGGGCTTTCCAAAGTTCATAGACATTATCATACAAGAAGCTGTTAAAAATGAAAAAAAATCACATTTCAGATACAACTTCCCTGTGCCGCCAATGAGAACAACAAGAATCGTAGAGCCAATTAGTTTGGAGGACAATGTTCTCATTGAGAAATCTAAATCTTTGTTCGCATTTCTAGAACAAGGAGACTTTGATGACTTAATGAACTTCCAAGAC
>JZKD02S1917122.1:439924-467703 GCA_000966675.3 Picea glauca
CAACCAAACCATTGTTATTTTAATTGATTCAGGAGCTAGTCATAGTTATATAGATCCTAATATGGTGGAAAGTTTTCATTTTCCAAGAAGCAAGCATGGAAAATCTTGGTTGGTGCAGCTGGCTATCGGAGCCAAAAGAAAATTTAATGAGATGGTTAAGTCATGTATTATGGACATGAATGGACTTAACACCAGGGCAGATTTGAACATATTGCCTTTAGGTTCTTATGACTGTCTAATTGGGATGGACTGGTTGGACCAACATCATGCTATCCTAGACTGTCATAACAAGGAATTTACTTGCTTGGATGAGGAAGGGAACCTAAGGAAAGTGCAAGGAATTCCCAAGGTAGTAGCCATCAAGGAAATTTCAGCATTGCAGCTGAAGAAATGTTACAGAAAAGGGTGTCAAATATTTGTAGCTCATATGGAAGAGACACCTAAAGATAAGGTGCCAAATTTGGAAGACCATGTAGTCCTGGAATATTTTGAAGATGTGTTCAAGGAGGTACTAGGACTACCCCCAAAGAGAGATATTGATTTCTCTGTAAATTTAATTCCTGGAGCAACTCCAGTGTCAATGACTCCTTACAGAATTAGTACACCAGAATTGAAGGAGTTACAAATGCAGCTTGAATAACTTATGAAGAAGGAGTACATACGCCCAAGTGTGTCACCTTGGGGTTCCCCAGTATTGTTTGTGAAGAAGAAAGATGGGACATTAAGATTGTGCATTGATTTCAGACAGTTGAATAAAGTGACTGTAAAGAACAAGTATCCTCTACCAAGGATTGATGATCTCTTCAATCAATTGAAGGATGCAAAGATATTTTCAAAGATAGATATCAGGTCAGGATACCATTAGGTAAGGATTAAAGAGGAAGATATCAGAAAGACCACCTTCAGGACAAGGTATGGTCATTATGAGTTCACAATGGTGCCATTTGGATTGTCAAATGCACCAGTTGTTTTCATGTGCTTAATGAATGGTGCTTTCCGAGAATATTTAGACAAGTTTGTCATTGTCTTTTTGGATGGCATCCTTGTATATTCCAAGTCAGAAGAAGAGCATGAGAATCATTTGAGGATGGTGTTGCAATTATTAAGGGAGCATCAGTTGTAGGCCAAATTGAGCAAGTGCTCATTTTACCAGAAGCAAATTCATTATTTGGGACATATTATTTCAGAGGATGGGATAGCAGTGTATCCTAAGAAGATAGAAGACATTAGAGAGTGGTCGGTGTCAAAGAATGTGACAGAGGTTAGATCATACATGGGCCTTATAGGCTACTATAGGAGATTTATTGAAGGATTCTCAAAGATTGCACACCCAATCACTTCCTTACAAAAGAAGGGTGTGAAGTTTCAGTGGACATTGGATTGTGAGAAGAGTTTCCAACACTTGAAACCATTATTAACAAGTGCTCCAATATTAAGGATTGCAGACCCAAATGAAGACTTCATTGTATGCACATATGCATGTAAAGAAGGACTTGGTGGAGTCCTCAGTCAAAATGGGTTTGTTATATGTTATGAATCAAGGAAGTTGAAGGAGCATGAAAGACACTATGCCACTCATGATTTGGAGTTGGCAGCCATAGTGCATGCCTTAAGGAAATGGAGACACTACCTCATGGGAAAAAGGTTTGAACTGAAAACAGACCATAATGGTTTGAAATATTTATTTGATCAACCAACTTTAAATGCTAGGCAAATCAGATGGTTAGAATTTCTAAGTGAATATGACTTTGATATAAAGCATATCCAGGGGAAAGAGAACAAAGTGGTTGATGCACTTAGCAGAAGAGTGCATGAATTGCATGCTACAACCATTAGCATGTACCAATCAGATTTGAAGGACAAAATTATAGAGGTTGTCAAATCATATTTCCAATATAAGGAATTAGAGGAAAAATTACAGCAAGGTATTTTGCAGTAGAAAATTGAAGAATATAAGCTAGATAATGATAAAATTCTCACTTATAGGGGCAGAATTTATGTACCAAATTCCCAGGAATTGAAAAATATGATATTGAGAGAAATGCATAATGTACCTTATGTTGGGCACCCAGATTATCATAAAACTATTGCAGCTATCAAAAGCCAGTATTATTGGTCGGGGATGAAGAAAGAAGTTGTTGATTTTATTTCCAAATGTTTGGAATGTCAAAAGGTAAAAGTTGAGCATAGACACCCAATTGGTTTGCTACATCCATTACCCATTCCTAAGTGGGAAGTTGTAACAATGGATTTCATCACCAAACTACCCAGAACAAACAAGCAACATGATTATATCATGGTAGTGGTGGATAAGCTTACTAAAGTTGCCCATTTTATTCAAGTTAAGCTAACTCACAAGTCAACATCGTTAATATTTATATGAGAGAAATTGCTAGATTGCATGGCTTACCCAAGACAACTGTGTCTGATAGAGATCCAAAACTTACCTCAAATTTTTGGAAAGGATTATTTAATGGATTTGGAACAAATTTGAATTTTAGAACAGCTTATCATCCAGAATCAGATGGACAAATAGAGAGGGTGAATCAAGTGATTGAGGATATGTTGAGGATGTATGTGATGGACAAACCATCAAAATGGAAAGACTATCTATACTTAGTAGACTTTGCTTATAATAATGGGTACCAAACATCTCTAAAGATGAGACCATTTGATGCACTTTATGGAAGAAAGTGAAACACACCGGTAAGCTGGGATAACCCAACAGATAGAGCAGTGGTTGGGACAAATTTGCTCAGGGAAATGGAGGAGAAAATGATAAAAATAAAACAAAGTTTAAAGGCTGCCCAAGATAGGCAGAAAATTTATGTAGATAAGGGCAGAACTCACAGGGAATTTAAAGTTGGGGACCATGTATTTTTGAAAGTGAAAGCCAACAGAAGTTCCCTGAAGTTGGGAAATTGTTCAAAGTTGGCAGCTCGCTATTTTGGGTTGTTTGAAATCCTAGAGAGGATTGGTACAGTAGCTTATATGATTGCATTTCCTGCATCTATGTCTGTTCATAATGTATTACATGTATCATTGCTCAAGAAATATATACCTGATGCTAATCATGTTATTGATTGGAATGTGACTCGGGTTGAGAAAGAAGGCGCTTTCCAAGTGCATCTGGTATGCATTATGGATCGAAAAATCAAACAACTCTGGAATCGAGCCATAGGGATTGTAAAGGTCCAATGGACCTGGTACGGTCTTGAGGATGCTACTTGGGAGCATAAGGATGCATTGCAGGCAGAACACCCACATCTTTTTGAGGATTTTTGAAATTTTGTTGTATATGTGTACATAATGCACTGAGGACAGTGCATAAATAAGGGGAGGGGATTGTAATATCCCTAGGCGGAAACCAATTGTAATGTAAATGAAAATGTACTTAAGTTGGTGAGTTTTTTTATATCATTTTGTATGCACCTTTCATGGCATAGTGCGTGCATGTACTGCACACTAAAATGATGAAATGTGCACATTCCTGGATACCACACGCAACAACTTGAGTGTGCGCGATTTTGAGGCCAATGAGCCTTTGTGTATATGCAGTGTTTTATAGGCTGGTGAGCCAGTTATTATAAGCTAAGAGGCTTATGTTTTGATTAGGCCGGAGAGCCTAAATGTTAAAGGTCAGTGAGCCTATTTTTTTTGTGTATGTCTCATCATTAATATTAAATACATCGCTACGTGCATATTGACCATGATAAAAGAGTATGGGGGACTAAAGTCCACTAGTTAGGGAAAGGGTGGGGGATAAATTTAAGGAAAAGGGGCTAAGCTAGGAAGCTTAAGCCAAAAAGGAATATTATATTAATATTCCTTAAATCATAAAGTATGGGAAATTATTTTATCCTAAGTTCTAAGGATAGGGACAAGTGGGCCAAAGTAGCTCCCAACATGACAAGTGTCAAGTTGGGGACATGCATACATATTGTTGGGACTTAGTTCATTTTCATTTTCCTTCCATCATTCGAGAAATCACTCCATCATCACGCATACACTCATTGATCTATCTCTCGTACCTTCATGTCATTGTACATAAACCTGTATCCATAGCCATACATGTTTGTGTACCTAGTTACCTTGGGAGATGGACTGAAGAAGCGGGTTGTTAGGCCCGTGGGATATTGAAGAGGCAGGTTCTTAGGTCCGTGAGAAATTTCTCTCTGGGTGAGAGAATTGTTGGGAATTCATTTCTTGAAGGTGTTAAACTGCAGCTACAGGGCTCTGAGACT
This sequence comes from Picea glauca, assembly GCA_000966675.3. Taxonomy (NCBI): domain Eukaryota; kingdom Viridiplantae; phylum Streptophyta; class Pinopsida; order Pinales; family Pinaceae; genus Picea; species Picea glauca. The sequence continues at coordinate 444,169 of JZKD02S1917122.1, forward strand.
TCCTGTCTGGCCTGTTGTTGAAGCCCAGAAAGGAAGTGGGGCAACCGAAGGACTGTTGAGCAGAGAAGGGGCACACTTCGTGGGGTGGGACAGGCATGTGGGGAATGAGGGAATGTAGGCTGTTAGTTTGAGATGGCACCTATGACGGAGTCTTTCTTGTTGTCTATGAACCAATAGCCTGGTTAGGAATCCCTTTAACCCGGTGGAGTTTAGTCCTAGCTCGAGGGTGACCCACTGTTGAGAGTAGTGAGCGGTGTGGTCTAAGGCTGGGAGGTTCATGGAAGGTCTGCATGCAGTTGGTGACATTCTTACCAATATAAGTGTCAATTTTGTGATAAATTTACATGTTGCATTATTATTTACATGTTTATTTTTATGGGTTTATCATATGTGTGTTTATAATCGTGTTTATATTTATGGGTATTTCCTGCATATGTTGCATGTATATATATTTACTGTCATTTCTGTATGAATCTGTGTATTTACAATATGTATTGTCTGTCTACATTTATATATAAATTTCTGGAAGAGTTTTGTGTGTATATATTTTAATTGCATGCAGTTCGAAAAATTTGTGTGGCATAGCTCAATTGGATGTTGGGTATGTTACAGTATGTTCCGCAGAGAGAAGAAAAGAATTCTCTGGAGTAGCATGCCCCGTCCATGGGTGGTTGGGGATGTTACACTAGCTAAAGGATGGAACTCCTTTTTGTGTAAATCAGAGAAATACTGTGAGGTTCTCCTAATTAGAAAAAAATGGTCCTGGGAACAATCAAGATATTTTCTCAAGCCTTGGTGAGTTAATTTCGACCCTTTGCGAGAACCTATTGAGAACATGAAGGTTTAGGCCATATTACCTGGTTTTCCCTTGGCCTTTTGGACCATAGAATCTTTATAGGTAATTAGCAATAAATTAGGCACTTTTGGTTGTCCGGAGCCTAACTGGGCCTCCAAAAAAGACATGCATTGGGCCTGGATCCAGGTTGAAGTTAACTTGCGTGAGAGTTTGGTTGGAAATATCAACATTGTTTTGGGGGACATTATTTAGCACCAGAAGGTATATTATTGGAAAATCCCCTTTTTTTTCCATGTCTATCACAAGATTGGACACCTACGAGCTCATTGCTCGAAGTCGTCGCCCGAAATCCCTCCTCCGCAAAAGGTCTGGAGGAGAAAATCAACTATTGGCATAAAGGAAGTAGTTGAGCCTCTTATGGTTGAAGGAAAGAAAGATGAGGTTACTATTTCACTAGAGTAAGTTAAAGCTTCTAGCCACGAGTTCGACGAGTTGGTTCTTCAATCTACATGGTCAAGTACAAATATTTTTGCTTCTTTTCCTTCTTCTGTTGAAAATATTGTGCCTGGGGGGTTTCATGACCCTTGTTCTTTTGCCACCCTTTCGCCCTCTCCTTCTCCCCTTCCTTCTTCCCCTCCCCTTATTGTCTCCCCCATGAAGCATGTAACCTTTTCTCCATCATTTTTTCTCCTCCCCCCATGAGGTTAACCCTCCTCTAGACCCTATTTCCCTAGTCTCTCCTAAAGAGTTCCTTCCTGCGGTCCCCCTTTCGAACCCACAATTTCCATGTTCTTCTTCTCATCATCCCCCCTCCTCCTCGTCTACTAGAAGTCCTCCTTCATCCCTCCCTCTCGTGAAGCCTCCTTCTACCCCCACCTCTAAGGGTTATTCCCTTCACTCCAAAGACTTCTTAAAAGAGATCCCTCCCACAAAGGTAGCTAGGCTTTTGACCCTCTGCAAGATTCTCAGGCTAGAAGGAAGTCTCATTTATTGAAGGTGAAAGAAAAATCAACTATCGAAATATGTAAAGGAACCCAAGATACAATTACTATGGCCCTTAGAGAGGGGAGTTCCCTTCCTCCCCATTTAAAATGATTATTCTTTCTTTCAATTCCTATGGGGTTGGGTCCCCAAAAAAAAAACTATCCCTCAAAATATTTCTCCTAAAAATGAAGTTGGATATTATCCTTATACAGGAGACTATGTGTCTAGGAGAGTTCGCCATCAAAACAGTAGGCCTGTGGTTGAAAAATTGGTCTTTTGGTTCTATAGATGTCGACGGGATGTCTGAAGGGATTCTTTCTAGGTGGAGCCCAGAAATTAAAGCAATATCTTCCTCCATCTCTATTAAACTTAAGCATAAAGACTATGATTTTTCTGTTCGACAACACATGTATTCCAACAGAGGACGAACACCTTTCGTAACCACTCATGCAACCATATCAAATATCAACACACCGATGTTTTGATGTGGTAAAACACCTATGGGGAAACATCCATGGCCGCAACCAACGCGGCCACTTGGAGCAGTTTATTAATGAAAAATAAAAAGATTACAGAGATATTTTACAAGAGAGTTTCTCACAATCGACCATCGACAATTGACCCTCCATGCTCTTTAAATAGAGATCATGGACCAATCGGGTGTTAATCCATGGATCAATGGACGTTAATATCGAGGACAATATGAACCGTCAAATCACTCTATGTCGAGAACATATCGTGACCGTCGGATTCCCTAACTACAAATGCATACTAATGCATACTAAATAAACACACTTTTACCTAACGACGCATTAGACCAAGTAGATCTTAACTAACTCCTAAGTGTCTAAATATCCTAACATCCACCTTAAGAACAATTTGGGATAGGATTGAAGGATTTACAATAGTGACAAAATAGGAGAAGGAAGGAGGCATTAGAGCCTATCCCCCCTTAATGACAACTTATTGAACTCCTAACATAGATTGAAGTTTGGAAAACTTCGCTTCTGTAAGAGACTTTGTGAAAATGTCTGCAACTTGATCTTCTATAGGGAAAAAGAGAACTTTAATAACTTGATCATGAATGAGCTTTCTGATGAAGTGCATGTGTATCTCAATGTGCTTGCTACGGTGATGTTGAACTGGGTCTTTGGTGAGCTTGATGGAACTCTGATTGTCGCACCAAAGGCTGGTCGGATGTTGTTGTTGGAATCCAAGCTCTAAAAGGATCTGTCAAAGCCACAAGGCTTCCTGACTTGCATTTACTGATGCTCGGTACTTTGCTTCTGCCGAAGAAAGTGCAATAGCTTGTTGTTTCTTACAGGCCCAAGTTACAGGTCCTAAACCAAGGCTGAAAACATAACCTATAGTAGACTTTTGATCATCAGGGTCGTTGGCCCAATCTAAATCAGTGAAACCAACCAATAAAGGAGTCCCCCCTAATCTATAATGTATCTCGAACTGAACTGTACCACTGACATAGCAAAGTATCCTTTTAGTTGCTTTCCAATGACTTTCATGGGGTGTTTTTATATACCGAGAAATAAGACCAACAACAAAGGAAATATCGGGATGGGTATGAGTCAAGTATAAGAGGCTACCAACTAACTAACGGTACAGGGTGGCATCAACTTCGGGAGAAGTACAGGTGGCAGTAAGCTTGACTCTGGACTGGAAGGGAGAAGGGGCTAGTTTACAATCATCCATATGAAAGCGACGAAGAAGGTCATGAAAATACTTAGACTGGGAAAGAAAAATTCCTTCATTAGTTTGCAAAACTTGGAGGCCAAGGAAATAGTGCAAAAAACCTAAGTCTATCATTTCAAATTTCTTATTAAGGCTAGTTTTCACATGGTTTAAAAGTTTTGAGTCACTACCAATAAGGATAAGGTCATCAACATAAAGGACAATGATTATGAGATGGATTCCTACTTTCTTGGTATAGACATTAGGATCATAATGGCATCTAGAGAATCCAATGTCAATAAGAAATTTTTCCATTTTGGAATACCAAGCTCGGGGAGCCGTCTTAAGACCATAAAGATATTTCTTAAGGCAACAAACAAGGCTAGAGTCATTATGGACATAGCCAGGAGGTTGTTCCATGTAGATTTCTTCTTGCAAATCTCCGTGTAAGAAGACAGATTTAATATCCATCTGATGGACCTCCCATTTATGTGAGGCAGCAAGGGTAAGAACAAGGCGGATGGAATTCATTTTGGCTACAGGGGAAAAGGTTTCATTATAGTAAATTCCTTCAACTTGGGAAAATCCTTTGGAAACTAATCGAGCTTTGTGTCTTTCAACACTTCCATCTGATGCATACTTAGTTATGTAGACCCATTTACATATGACAAGTTTTCTTCCTTTTGGAAGAGGTACAATATCCGAAGTATCGTTTTCCATTAAAGAACAATACTCTTCATTCATTGATGTATCCCAATCTGGATGACCTGAATCTTCTACAAATATCTTTGGATCATGAGTTTCTGAAACTTGAGCCAAAAGAGAAGAGGCTCACTAGAACTGTGAACGTGTTTGACCCTGATCTGACGGATCACTGACAAGATCACCAACTGCTTCTCGTGTTGAATGTGCCCATCTAGGAAGCAGTCGAGTTGGTGCTAGTTCAAGTACAAAGGACTCATCTGGAGGAAGGTGAGCAGGTGGAGGTGGATTTTCATCCTCATTGTCATCATCTGAAGAAGAAACCAAAATAGAAGAAGGCACAAATGTCGAAGATGGCTCACATGCCGAAGAAGGCACAACTGTCGAATTAGGATCGCAGGCCAAAGAAGGCACAAACATCAAATTAGGCTCACAGGCCAAGATATTTTCATCAAATTTAACATCTCTTCTAATAATAATTTCATTACAATGTGGTTGAAGAAGTCTATAACCTTTGACATCTTAAGAATAACCAACAAATATACACTTCTCACTTTTAGGCTACAATGATTTCTTTTTCTCATTAGGAATGTGAGCCCATGCTATACTACCAAATACACAGAAGTGACTTACATCTGGTTTAATTTTAGTTCAAGCTTCTTCCGGTGTTATATTTTTAAGAGCCTTTGTGGGAGTGCGGTTTACTATGTAATTTTCACAGATGATTTCTTTTGCTCAATACTTTAGACTTAATCCCTTAGATTGGATCATACAATTAGCCATTTCTTTTAATGTGTGGTTCTTTCTCTCAGCAACACCATTTTGTTGTGGTGTATATGGAATAGTGTGTTGCATTTGGATGCCCTGTGTAGTGCAATAACTTGTAAAATTATTGTTCACATATTTGCCTCCATTATTTGTTCTTAACTTTTGAATTTGATGTCCAGATTTCTTTTCTACAAGGGCCTTGTAGGCCAAAAACTTGTCAAAAACTTTGCTCTTAACTTTTAAGAAGTAAACCCAAGTACGTCTAGAAAAGTCATCAATGAAAGTTAAGAAATACTTTCACCCAGAAAAAGAAGGAGAAGAAAGTGGACCACACAAATCACTATGAACAAGTTGCAAAGGGCTCGAGGCATGCCAAGAGGCATGTTTGTCAAAATTGTCCCGATGATGTTTGTTGAGAACAAAATCGGCACAAACACCATCTCTACATGAAATAAGAGGAATACCAGTCACCATTTGTTGATTACATAGTTGTTGCAATGAGTAATAGTTTAGATGACCAAACCGCTCATGCCAAAGTTTGTTTAAGTCATCGCTATGAGCAATGAAAATTGATGAAAAAGATGATGAACGAAAGTTGTCAAACTTGTACAACCTGGTAATATCATTAGTAATTTCAGTTGCAAGAATATGCTTAGGATATTTTAGATCCTTGATTACAACTTGGTGAGGTGAAAACTCTACGGTTTTACCTTCACCTGAATAAGTGATTTGATATACTGATAGAATGTTACAAGAAAGACCTGGAACACATAATACATCATTGAAATGACCATTTTCTACTTGAATTGTTCCAGATCCTTCAACACTAAGAGATCTATCATCACCAACAAATATTTTCTTAGTTTTACATTCATTTAGAGAAGAAAATATGTCTATATCCTTAGTCATGTGATAAGATGCTCCAAAATCAATAAGCCACTCATCAAAATTAGAAGTTGTATTGAAGGAGAAACCAGAAGTAGAAAGTGCATGTCCATGAGAAGAAGAAGAAGAAGTAGAATCATATTGATGTTGTGCCTCTTCATCGTTGCTTCTAAAGCTACCATCTTCTTGAAACATTTGGACTCATCGTGACCATCTTTATCAAAAAAGTTGCAATGTCTGTCAGTCTTCTTATTTTTATATTTTTCTCCTTTGTCACCATTAGGAGTTGAAGTTGTTTGAGTGGGTTTGGGACCCTTGTATTGCTTGTTGTTGTGGCAAGGATGTTTCTTCTTGGGATTCTTGGGTTTATATTTATGATGGATGACTAAGGCTTTGTTGGAGGTACCTGTAGTGTTGATCACTCCAAGTTGTACAAGTTTATCTTGCTCTCTAATCAAAGCATCACAAAAGTTCTCAAGAGTGGGTTTTACATAAGCTTTACCTAGAGCCTCTTGCATGGCATAAATGGTAGATAAAAACACAGAATATGCACTACCTAGCTTACAAAGAATAAGATAGATGCAATGATCTTCTTCTATCTTTATCTTACATTCTTCACATAAAGTTCGAAGTGTTTTAAACTTAGATAGATAGTCTTCAATGCAAGAAAAATCATTTGGACTTAAAGTCGGTACTTGATTTTCTAATTGTTGTGCTCGAATAATATTGTGTTTACCAAACACATATTCAATATTTTCCCAATCTTCTTTAGGTTTATCAATTGATTGAAGGTGGAACTTTAAATCATGAGAGATGGGCATTCTGATCAATCCATGTGCTTCCTCATTCCTATTATCCCATTTGAATTTCTTATCAGCATCAGTGGGTGTTGTTTCATTTCCCAAGGTAATCTGATACAAGCCTTTACTTCTTAATAAATCCTCCATATGGGATTTCCATTGGAAGTAATTGGTGCTGGTAAGTAAGAGATTACTTGTAGAATCTATATTAAATATGCAAATAATATGGATTTAAAAACTGAAACTGATGATCTGAATGGAAAGATATCGAAAAGTTATGTGGTTTAAAAAATCGACACTAAAAACGGACTTCGGATGTGAAAGTTATGCCCCTTTTAAAAAATGCATAAACAGTAACCGAAGGACCACATGGTGGTGTAAGTTGCTTTATGAAGTGACCCACTTTTATAAAGAGAAGTGGGGATCACTTTTACAATGAAGTTACTTTATAAAAGTAAAGTTGCATGCAAAATAAATAACTCTAAAACAAAATATTAAAGCTACTTATAATGATTCACTTTTATACTTGAACTAAAATACACTTTACAATTTGAGCATGAACTTTTTCAAAAAAAAGTAACAAAAAAAGAGACTTGAACTCAAGACCTCTTACTTAATAAGGAAACTTTTAACCAAATGGGCTAGCAAAACATATTGTATTGTTTCGAAAGAGTATTGTTGTTATTGTTGTTGTTGTTGTTTTTGTTGAAGATGGTCTTGGAGAGCATTCTAAAAAAAAACTCGTTTCACAGAAGAAATTTGTTTTCACTTCTCGATGACAACAAGGGTTAGATCTCGGTTAGCTTACCCAGAAGATGCATCTTTTCCTATATGTTTTTTATTTTTTGAGATCACACAAGGCATGGGGAAAAGAGCATACGCAGATCTAAAAGAGTAGCAACCCGGAAACAAATAATATAAAACCAAAATACTACTCTGAAAAAATTAAAAAAATGTGTATTCGAGCTTTATACCTCTGGATTTGACTGTAATGGTCATATCTTGGGAAAAAGGAAACCTTTTTGAGTGGAATGAAAAGTGTTCATGATTGAAATGAGTTCTTCAAACGCAATGGAACAGTCCTATTGACCCATAAATGTATGGAAATGACATAAAATGGAGATGAGACAACTCGGCTTCACGATCTCGATCTACAGCAGGAGCGGGTCTTCAAACAGGCTCTGATAGCATGTTCAACAACACAGGGATTCCAACAGAGGACGAACACCTTCAGTAACCACTCACAAAACCAGATCAAAGATCAACACATCGATGTTTTGACGTGGTAAAACCCCTACAGGGAAACATCCACGACCCCAGCCAACACACCCACTTGGAGGAATTCATTAATGCAAAAGAAAAAGATTACAGAGAGATTTTACAAGAGAGTTTCTCACAATCGATCATCGACAAATGACCCTCCATTCTCTAATATAACCAGAAAGCGATAATACATGGGAAGAAGAAAAGGGAAAAGGGGCTAAGGATTCCACGGTGGAATTGTAGATGACGGAACTTTTGAGTGCAAGATGTATATCATGGAGCAAGAAGCAATCGAGTTCGAAAGCGCCAACCCGGCAAATGCGGGCATAAAATTGGCTAAGTATGAAAAGGAACAACGGTCAGTCAGATTCTTCATGTGAGGATATAGATGGAGATGAATATATTCCAGCCCACCAATGCTGGAACCCGTGATCATAGAAAGGACACTAAGTATATAACTATAAATCCATAATACATGGGAAGAAGACTAGGGGAAAAGGGCTAAGTATCTCACAGAAGAACATCTATTGTTCATTTATTAATTCCAATCCTTTCGAACTCCTGGTGAGTTCCCACTAGTAAAATCATAAATTGCAGATCACATAAGTTATTTAGGTGCAATATGTATATGACGGAACAGGGGACATAAGTATTAGATATCGCAAACCCGGGACTCGGTGATCAGATAATTGGCTAAGTATTGAAATGGACCGCAGTCATCCAGCCTCATGGTGTGAAGATATAGATAAAGAGTTGCCAATTTGTGAATCCATGAGGCCATGATCATAAAGATGTGACTAAATATAGAACCACAAAGGGATAATAGAGGGGGGGGGGGGAAGAGGAAAAAGTAAGAGTTTTTATACATTACTATGGACAAATTGTACATTGCGGAACTCCAGGCACTGTTTGCAACTCGTGGAAGAATCGAAACACAATTTTGAGGCCGTCAATCCAAGAACCTGCAATCAAAAAAGTGTCCAAGTATGGAACAGGGAAACGCTGGCCGGGATGTGCAGAACAAGAAACAGTGACTAGGAGTTGGAGATTTTGTGAACCCACCAATGCGAGAAAGAAAAATAGGGTGACAAGGTTTCCCCATAACATGCAAGGCCCCGACAGCCAAATTGTATAGCTCTTAACATTTGAATGCATAATGTGTAACACGGAAGAGGGGGCGATTTCGGAGTCTGGTAGTCAATTTGTATATGGCGGAGAACCGGGTGCCAATTCTTTTGTACCAGTGTGTTCAGTTGTCACTAGTAAGAGCATAGTTAATGCATATTAGGAAGGATGCGAAGATAGTGGGGATGGAAGGCAGTGATAGATACTTTGAGCAAAGTTAATGTATACGAGGAGCCCTCGGTGGAATTGTAGATCACAGAAGTTTTGAGTGCAAGATGTATATCACAGAACAATAAGCAGCCGAGTTTGTAAGTGCCTACCCAACGACCACTGCCGTAAAATTGGCTAAGTATGGAAAGGAACAGCGGTCGGTCGGATTCTCCATGTGAGGATATAGATGGAGATGAAGATATGTCAACTCGCCAACCTTGGAGCCAGATATCATAGAAAGGTGACTAAGTATATAACTAGAAAGAGATAATGAATGGGAAGAAGAGAAGGCAAGTTCGTATGCGCCAACCCGACAACCACGACCATAAAATTGACTATGTATGGAACGGAACAATAGTTGGTCAGATTTGCCATGTGAGGATATAGATCGAGATGAATATAGGTCATCCCTCCAACCATGCAACCCGCGATCATAAAAAGGCGGCTAGACGGGAACAATAAAAGGGGAAAAGGGCTAAGTATCTGACAATAGAAAATCCATTCTTCATTTAGTAATGCCAATGTTTTCGAACCCCTGCTGGGTTCTCACTAGTAAAACCATAAATTGCAGATCATGGAATTTATTTGGCTGAAAGATGTATATGAAGGAACATGGGACATAGGTGTTGGATATCGTGAACCCGGAACCTGGTGACCAGATAATTGGCTAAGTATTGGCTAAGAGAAAGTTTTGATATATATATTAATAGATTATTTATGTTTCAAATGTATATCATCTCCCAATTTTCAGGATGTTATTCGGTTCGCAAATTTCGTTGAAACCACGGAAGTTTTGAGTGAAATATGTATATAGTGGAACAAGAAGTAGAAGAGTTCAAAAGCGCCAACCCGACAACCACGGCCATAAAATTGGCTAAGTATGGAAAGGAACAACGGTCGGTTGGATTCGTCATGTGAGGATATAGATAGAGATGAAGATATGTCAGCCCGCCAACCCTAGAACCCATGATCATAGAAAGGAGACTAATTATATAACCAGAAAGCGATAATAGAAAGGAAGAAGAAAAGGGGAAAAGGGTTAAGTATCACACATAAGAAAATCTACAATTCCTTTATTAATTCCAATCTTTTCGAACCCCTCGTGAGTTTTCACTAGTTAAAGCATAAATTGTAGATCACATAATTTATTTGGCTACAAGATGTATATGACAAAGCAAGGGACATAGTTGTTGGATACCGCAAACCTGGGACCCAGTGGCTAGATAAGTGGCTAAGTTTTGACAAGGAGGAACTTTTTCTATTTATTCCAACAGTACTCGTATTAGTATATATGCATGGATATTATCAAATAGAAGAAGCTGCAATATATGAAATATATTGAACAGAAACATGGTGTGAACACTTGAGTTGCCATGTTGTAATAGTCATTAATTCATTCTATTTACGGGACCCAAAGAATGAAAGCAGGACGAGTCCTCCAATTTCTTTCTGTAAGTATAGGGTCGACGCCACATAAGTATGGCCTATGACAAATTATTATTCCATGTAAAATGTAAGAAACAAACAAAGTAGCCTTATTTAAATTGAAGTACTGGGCAGCAGAAAGAAAATCTTGTCATCCATGTTTAACGATACACAAAAAAAAGGTACAAAATAAAATGAAAAGCAATACCAGAGATTGGAAAACACCATAAAAAAAATAAAAATGCAAGTATTCTATATTCAAATACGATGGGTTACAAAATACACCTAATATCATTTGCCACAATGATTGTGATATTGCCTACCGACGACCAATAAAAAATATGTACAATAATGAAGCTTGTTGATAGTCTTCTTGACAATCAAATCCTTGATTTGTAAAAAACAACAAGTTGAATATCAATTTCGGGTCTTGGACTTAATTGGTGATGCCAACTAGATCTATCCCAGTTTTATGAATAGCTTGTCTCTTCTAGATATGGCCTACTTGCATTGGCTGGTTATTCAACATTCCATTCTTTTTTAAGTATCAATTTACCTATGTCATCGAAAACTTGGGGTTTAAGGTGCCTTCCTTGTAATGTTCCTGACCATTGACATTCGAGACAACTTAGAAATGCAATTCAAGACCAATTCAAAGTCGAGGGAGTCGTTTTATGTGACGTCAGTTATGGGCAAAACAAATCCTGTTAGGAAACAAAAGTCGAGACAAAAAAAAAATTCAAGTATGTTGTGATTGTTATTCTCCCTGTATTCGATCATCTGTTTGGTTGAAAAGCATGCCTGAAGATTTGTATGTTGAACTTCTTTGTTTTTTTACAGTAAATTGGAAGGAACATCCAAGACAACTACAAAATGTTCTTTTGTTGAAGTACATGACTTATTCTAGAAGCACAGGTCTGGCAAGTGTATCAAATGTTGCAGATCGCATAAAAATATATATTTCTTCATAGGGGTGGCAGACATGACATCCCACAGAAAGGTCTGGAATGTTCAGAGGTGATGCCAAGTATAAATCCATGCTTGAATACACTCAGTAGGAAATTATAAAATTTGATACCAACCAACGTGAGAAAATGTATGGGCGTTTGAATCAATATTATGAAATTACATAACGTTTTATGCCAGAGTTGTAACAGAATTGAAAAACAACCAGTTTCTATGTCAAATAGTTTTGAGCGACCTCTGGATCCAGCAAGAGACTCGACATACAATCACCTTCAGGCATCCATGTAGGCGGTGACCCCAGGCTTCAGATAGCTTCAGCCTTAGACATTGACATTGGTGGTGGCAATGGGAACAGTGCTACTGACTGCATTGCGACAATGCGATGAACAAGTAGGGCTGCCATTGTCAAAGTAATTAAACTGCAAGATTGTCACGCCTGCAAAGAACATCGACTTTAGAGTTTCTTTCTCACGAAATCTACAATGTTGGTTTGATTCCATAAATCTTTGGATGCTTGGGTGTCCTGTGCGATAATGACCTTGACATTAGGCACATGGAAAACATCTATTATCTCACATTGCAATGTTAATGCAATTTCCATAGTGGACGACGACTCAATTGCAGTGGCACAAACAATAGTAATTTTGTGATTACTTAACATCCTTGAAGGACGTGAACCCCAAACAACGCCTAAAAATTTTCGAAGGGGTGTTTGTTCAAAAAAATACATTGTTCTAAATTTAAGAAAGAAAAAATTGTAACGTTTGAACATTTTGTTTTTATTTTTATCAAATATCGCATAAACTGCGACAGAAGAAATGCATTTTCCCCATCCAACGCAAGGGAAACAACAGGAATATTGACATTAGGTTGAAACAGATATGGAAACACACCACTATATCAAGGTCCCTTCTAAAGAATGAAATAAGACGATTACATGAAGGTGGCAGTGAAAGGTGATTTTCAGAAACCAAAGCATTACCTGAACACGTGAAACCTCTTGCAGAAGGTGGTAGTATAAAGTAATCATCAGAAAAATGTTGCAAAGTCCATAATCCGGTTATATGCGTAGGAATAGTAAAATAAAAAATGTGCAGTAGCAATAGGCAGTTGATTGTATGTGGAGTCTGTAACTACATCTAGAGGGCAGTGAACAAACTTTGACAAAGAACATGGATTTCTATCAAGTCTATTACCACACCCATAAGTAGCTCAACAAACTTTGAAATAGAAACTTCTGTAATTTTAGCACGTCGTTTTATGCACCCATAGAGTTTCTCTTACCTACTTCTGGGTAAATTCATGAATGGAGTAATATTTCGCGTCATTTCCGAATATCACAGACCCTTTTGCAATCCACGGTAAGTGCGACACCCCTGACAAATACAAATGCTTGTGTTCTCTGCAAAATTCGATACACTTGCCAAATATATGTTGTTGGAAGAAACTATATACTTCAACGAGGGAGTATTTTGCACAGGACCTGAAAATCCCTTCCAACTCCCAACAACAAAACAAAGAAGATCAACAAACAAATCTCCAGGCAGGCTTTTCAACCAACCAATGTATCAAATACAAGGAGAACACCAACCATAAGATACTTGTTTTTTTTTTCTCGTGTCTGAGTTTCTGTTGGATAAGAGAGTTTTTTTTTTTGGCTCAAAGCCCACGTCACATAAAACCAGTCTCTCTTCTTTCATTTGGGCCTCAATGGAATCTCTAAGTTGTCTTACATGTCTATGACCAAGAACATTAGAATGAAGGCCCCCTAAAGCCCAACTATTTGATGATAGAGGGAAATGGCAATAAGTATTTAAATAAACGCTGGAGGAAGACAATATGATCGTCCATAGATTTTGTTTTAATTCATCTTAATGACAGATGCTCTTGATCGTTTCGCTAATTAATGCCAATTTTTTTTAATATGTGTGTTGAATAGTGACTAATAGCACGTATTAACATTCCCATATCCGAGCAGATTCTCAAATATGACAACATCTAACATATGCACAGCATTAAAGAGGGACATGATGTCAAGGCCTCTGTGGATGACACGTTCATTGATGGCAACGAGGTAGTATAATATTGCACGGTTACTATGATGAAGCCTTTAAAAAACTAAAAGAGACAAAAAAAAAAAATTGCAAATTCAAAATACAGGCAAAAAAATTTACCAGATCACATAATATTCGCCTCTCTATGCATTTTAATGGGAGATATCCTCGAGCTTTCTTCTTATTAAAGGAAATATTTTTTAAGCTGTCTGGTAGGTTGTCACTTTTGAAAGCATAATTAATGTCCATTGGGAAGGGAAGAAGGTAGCAAGGATGGAGGTGAGTGACAAATTCTTTTAAACTTTCATGAACCTGGGAAGGTGTGAACCCGTGAAACTTTGAAAACTCGCCTAAGTATGGAAAGGCAGTTCAGAAAGACAAACTCATCGTAGGCAGAGGCAGGGTTGCAAGTTCGAGGAGTGTGGGTCGATTTGTAGAGCACGGAAATTCTACGTGCAAGATGTATACACCGAACACGAGTTACCATAGTTCAATAGCATCTATCCACGAAGTCGCATTCACAAAATTGGCTAAGTATGCAACCAAACAGCGGTCGGTCAGAATCGTGATGTGAAGATATAGATGGAGATAATGATTTGTGAGTTCTCCACACCGAGAACCCACGAGAACATAAACGCGAGAAAGTATAGAACCAGAAATGCAAAGGTGAAAAACGGGAAAGTTTACAAGAGGAAAATAAAAAGGGAGAGAATAACTATATCACTCAGACAACAACACTTAGTATCATAACTATGAAACCATAGTAATACATAAACCATAGAAAGTGCATCGCCAACTATGAAATATAGTTGGAGCCCAACAAAGTCTAGTTGAAGCCGTAAGAGATGCAATTTACATCGACTGCAAAATTTTGTATGTTATTTTATCTTAATAGTATTTTATGGGGAGCCAAATGCAAAACAATGTAACAACAAACCCAACTACAGATGCAGCACCCCAAAATTGCAAAGCTTAGGTAAACAAGAGAAAGAAACAAATAACAACCCAGTTAAGAAGCACCAAAAGGCCCAACTGCAGCTGCAAACCCGAACCCTGCAAATTCGAATCAAACAACAATTAGCATCATCCAACGAACAAAGAAGCAAGCACCAACCAGTCAAACAGGAATTCCATAGTTCCAATCGCAGTTGCAGAACCCCAAACGTGCAAACTGCAACAAGACAAACAGACAAACAAGAACAGCAACAACAACAGGCAAATAAGAAATCAATGGAAATGCAAGAAGCAAGCATGAACCAGTGAACCAACAATCCCATTGAAGTACAATATTGCCCAAATTGAGTGCAGAGAACATTGCATATAAAAAAAAAGAAACAGAAGAAAATGTATTGTAACAAGCCTGTTAATAAACATTTAACGTTGTGAAGCTTGTTAGGTAAACATTTAAGTCTGTCAGAAATGACCTATAAACATTTAAGAAAGAATGCAGTGTGGCGGGTCTCTGAAGTACCAAAAAACAATTATTACAATTTATTATAAAATAAAATTAGTAACAATAGTTCGAACAATAGAAAATGTATTCAAAGGACAAACTT
Source organism: Picea glauca (assembly GCA_000966675.3). Lineage (NCBI taxonomy): Eukaryota > Viridiplantae > Streptophyta > Pinopsida > Pinales > Pinaceae > Picea > Picea glauca. Next base: position 459,389 of record JZKD02S1917122.1, read on the forward strand.
TGGATATGCTATCATACCAAACACTGGGATAAATTTAGCTAGCAGAAAATGCGAAGACGAACATTCGAACTAATACTAGCATTAATCCACCTTCAAGCAATGCATAAGAAAAATATATGGTTCAAAAAGACTGTAGACGATGAAAAAGTTTGGATATGCTCACATATAAAACATTGGGAATAGCGAAGCCGACAATAAGACCCCCAATCTATTATCCAATCAGATCATTACATATATGGTACTTTTTATTATATAAAAATCAATGTCTTTAGTTCCCTAGCTCCAACAATAGATATTATGCAAATATTTGTGGTCAAAGCACAAACTAATATGAAGTCAACGGTTTATCGATCGCTATAGTCCCTCTATGCCTACGACAGAAACTAATAAATGAAACTCTGACAATATTGATTCCATTAGAGTATTGGTCAACAACAATACTTACTTTAATTTTAGAGTCTCCTCATAAGAAAATCATAAGAGGTAAGAGGTTCATCATCAGATGATAAGAATTCGCCACTGCATGATGAGAAATCATATTATTAGTCTCTGTTGAAGGCGTAGAGGGACTATAGCGATCGATAATTTGTTGACTTCATATTAATTTGTCCTTTGACTAAAAATATTTGTATAATCTCTATTGTTCGAACTAGAGAACTAAAAACATTGATTTGTATATAATAAAAAATACCATATATGTCATGATCTGAGTGGATAACATATTGGAGGTCTTATTGTCAGCTTCACTATTCCCAATGTTTTATATGTTAGCATATCCAAAGTTTTTGATCATCTACGGTCTTTCTGAATTTTTGCTATTTTTATTAAAATGTTTAGATATCCAAAGTTTTGAGCATCGAGAGACAGTTTTTTATTAGTTGACTTCATATTAGTTTGTCCTTTGCCTATTTTTTTTTTCATAGTCTCTATTGTTCGAACTATTATTATTATTATTTATTGTTATTATTTTATAGTATTATAAAATAATATAATAATTATTTTGCATATGTAAACAGACATGCCACGCTGCATTCTTTCTTAAATGTTTACACAGCACGAGGCCCTTTGACGGTCCTTACAAACTTAAATGTTTACCTAACAGGCCTCACCGCCTTAAATGTTTACTTAACAGGCCTGTTATAGTACATTTTCCTCTAATTTTATTTTATACAATGTTGTCTGCAGTGAATATGGGCAATATTGTTCTTCGAAAACATTATTGGTTCACTGGTTGATGCTTGCTCGTTGCTTGTTCATTGGTTTCTTGGTTTCCTGTTGTTGTTTCTCTAGTTTTCATGTTTCTCTTGTTACAGTTTGCACGAACCATGATTGGAACTACGCCTATGTCATTCCCCATTGACGGGTGCGTTTCAGTGTCATGTTTACCTTCCTATTCGTTGTTTGTTGTTTGTTATTTCCAGTTTGCAAGTGAAAATTTTCAATACTGAAAATGGATGAGTCAAAATCCTCTTGCAGAACATCTTTGTATGTGAGTGCAATGCAAAAAAAATATGAGGTGCAGTCTGAAAAAAATGCACCAAACGTATGGTTTTCAGGAACAAAAAATGTGAGGAGAAAATTCGATTTCCTTTTTTATATGTCATTGTGGCTGTGATGGAGGTGGGTTCAGTGTCGACCATTGGCATTCAGGAACAATACCAAGACAACATTGTAGTTCTCTTTCTCTGGTCGTAGTAGTCACATAAAAAGATGTTATGAAAGAGGATTTTGAGTATTCCCAGTATTGAAAATTATTATTTGCAAACTGGAAAAAAAAAACAACGAATAGGGATGCAACCATGGCAGTGAAACTTACCCGTGAATGGGGAATGACGGAATCACAGTTCCAATTGCGGATGCAGAATACCAACCATGCAAACTGCAAATTTCTTAAATGTTTACACAATGGGAGGCCTTTGGACAGTCTTCATAGCCTTAAATGTTTACCTGGCAGGCCTCACAGCCTGAAATGTTTTCTTAACATGTGTGTTACAATACATTTTCCTCCGATCTTTCAATACAATCTTGTCTGCAGTGAATTTGGGAAATATTGTTCTTCACCGACATTCCTAGTTGACTGGTTGATGCTTGCTCGTTGGTTCGTTGGATGCTTCTTATTGTTGTTTGATTCAACTTTGCAGAATTGAGGTTATGCAGCTGCAGTTGGGCCTCTTCGTACTTGTTCACTGGTTTGTTGTTTACTACTTGCTCTTGTTTTCTTCAACTTTGCAAGGTTGGGGCCCTGCATCCGCAGTTGGAGCTGTTGTTGCAGTTTGCAGGCCAGGGGTTGTGCTTCTATCCTTCCCCATTCACTGGTGAGTCTCAGTTTCGTGGTTGCATTCATGTTCGTTAGTTGTTTCTATTTACAGTTTGCAAGTAAGAATTTTCAATACTAGGAATGCTTGAGCCAAAATCCTCTTGTAGAACATTTTTGTATGTGACTACTACGACTAGAGAAAATGGTTGATTGTTTGGTGCTTGATCGTTGGTTCGTTGGATGTTTCTTATTGTTGTTCAATTCAAATTTGCAGAGTTGAGGTCCTGCAGCTACAGTTGGGCCTCTTGGTACTTGTTCACTGGTTTGTTCTTTGTTTCTTGCTCTTGGTTTCTTCAACTTTGCAAGGTTGGGGTCCTGCATCCATAGTTGAACCTGTTGTTGCAGTTTGCAGGATAGAGGTTGCACTTATTTCCTTCCCCATTCGTCGGTGAGTCTCAGTGTCATGGATGCATTCTTGTTCGTTGGTTGTTGTTTTCTATTTCCAGTTTGCAAGTAAGAATTTTCAATACTGGGAATGCCTGAGGAAAAATCCTCTTGCAAAACATTTTCGTATGTGACTACTATGACTAGAGAAACACGAGTGTGGTGTTTTCTTGGTGTTGTTCTTGGAATTCGTTGTTCACCAGAGATCCCACCTCTGTCGCAGCCATAGTGACATACAAAAAAAAAAGAAAAACGAATTTTTTCCTCGTGTTTTTTGTTACTGAAAACCATACGTTTGGTGCACTTTTTTCATGTTGTTCCCTTCCAAAATGTCTTGTTCCCCTTGGAATGTCAGTGTTTGTCTCAGAATCCGCCTCTGTTCCATCCATAGTAATATATAAAAAAATAAATCGAATGTTCTCCTCATTTTTTCTGTTCCTAGAAACGATACGTTTTCCAGAGAAACAAGAGTGTGATGATGTCTTGTTCTTGTGTGAAAACAATACGTTTGGTGCATTTTTTTCATTTTGTTCCCTTTCAAAACATCTTGTTCCCATTTGAATGTCAATGTTGGGCACATAATCCACCTATGTTGCACCCATATTGAGATATAAAAAAGGAAATTGAATGTTCTCCTCATATTTTATGTTCCTGAAAACCATACGTTTGAGTGCAACCCTGGCACTGAAACTTACCTGTCAATGCGGAACGCCAGAAACACAATTCCAATCGCAGATGCAGAATCCCAATAGTGCAAAGTGAAACAACAGGGCCAACTGCAGATGCGGGACTTCAACCTTGCAAAGTTGAAGCAAACAAGAGAAAGCAACAATCAACAAATGTGTGAGTGAATTGATGAGGCACTGGTTTGTGACTATTATCGGGCTACTATTTTGTGACCGAATTCCATAATAGAGGGAGTGGGCATGGCCACACACTATTGTGGACAAAGGGTGCACCGATCTATGGAAATGACAACATCTCACAGATTGAGCAGTTTTTGGACAAATACATGACATGCATCACATATCATTTAGATCTAGGGCTTGCCAAAGTTCATAGACATTATCATACAAGAAGCTGTAAAAAACGAAGAAAAAAAATCACATTTCAGATACAACTTCCCTGTGTCGCCAATGAGAAAAACAAGAATCATAGAGCCAATTAGTTTGGAGGACAATGATCTCATTGAGAAATCTAAATCTTTGTTCGCATTTCTAGAACAAGGAGACTTTGATGACTTAATGAGCTTCCAAGACTTCTTGGCAGAGCTGAATCTAACAAAAGTTGAGTACATCCAATGCATACAATCTACACTTAAACAACCAATGGTTTTCCTTAAATGAAAACTTTTGCATATATGGAACAACAGTTTCTCCAAGTACCAGTCAGTTATGTGGAATGCAAATACATACGCACAGTATGTCCTCAATGCATATACCACACCATCATTTTGTGCCTCGTACATGGAAAAGGTTGACAAATCCATGACAAGTGCATTCAGAACAATACGCAAAGAACATGAAAGAAATCATATTGATACTATGCAAATGATACGTGCACTTGGAAATACATTGCTTAATCTTCAACAAATCTCTACTCAACAAACAATCGACGTTGCACTTTCCCTGCCCCTAGACTGTCGTTCAAGGAAATGTTTCTTCACAAACACATCTCCACTTGAGAAACACATATTGGAACATGGTTTTATAGTTGGGCCACCAAAAATACTATTAAAATAAAATAATATGAAAAATGTTGATATAGATATAAACAACATCTCTTTGGACTTGAACTAGAGTTTGTCGAGCTCCAACTATATTCCATAGATGAGAATGTTTTTCCCATAGTTAATGTGTTTCTATGGCTTCATAATTTCAGACCAAGTGTTTTTGTGTGAGGGATAAAGTTCTTTTCTCCCTTTCTTTTTCCTCTTCTATACTTACCCATTTTTCCCTTTTCTTCTTCCCCTCTATTATCCATTTATGGTTCTATACTTAGTCATCTTTCTATGCTCGCGGGTTCTCGTGGTGGCAAACTGAAAAATCCTCATCTCCATCTATATCTTCACATCATGATTCTGATCAACCATCGTTCCTTTGCATACTTAGCCAATTTTATGGGCACTTATTTGCGGGTAAGCGTTATCAAACTCTCATGCCCCGTGTTTGGGGTATACATTTTGCACCCAAAACTTCGATGATCTACAATTCGACCCCGAACTCCTCGAAATCGCAAGCCTGGCTATACCTATGATGACTCTGTTTGGCTGACCCACCTTTCCATACTTAGTCGAGTCTTCAAAGTTTCACTGGTTCACAGACCCCCGGGTTCACAAAAGTTTGAAAGCATTTTTCGCTCCCCTCCATCCCCGCCACCTTCCGCTCTTCCCAATGCACATTAATTATTCTTTTACTAGTGACAACTCACCAGGTAGGTTCGAAAATATTGGCATTAATAAGAGGAAAGCTCGAGGACATCTCCCATTAAAACACATTAATGGGCGAATATTATGGGATCTGATGATTTTTTTGTGTCCATCTTGAATTGGAAAAATTTGTTGGTTATTTAGTTTTTTTAAGGCATCATCATAGTAAGAATGCAATATTGTGCTAGCCCCTGTCATCAACAAACGTGTCATCCAAAAAGGTGTTGACGTCATGTCCCTCTTTAATATTGTGCATAGATTAAAGGTTGTCATATTTGAGAATATGCTTTTATATGGAAATGTTAACTCATATTTTCTCTATCGCCTATGTGTTTCAACAAACTTTGCGAGCCGCAAACACCCTTCAAATTGGAATATGGTTTACATTTGGGCCACAAAAATACGATTAAAATAAAATAATATGACTAGTATTTGAATAACTATAGACAAATTCTCTTTGTACTTCAACCTGAGTTTGTCGAGGTCCAACTATATTCCATAGATGAGAATGTTTTTCCCATAGTTAATGTTTATGGCCGCGAGTTCCCGGATTGGTGCTATTGAACTCTCATGCCCCTTGTTCTGTGATATACATCTTGCACCCAAAACTTATGTGATCTGCAATTCGACCTCAGATTCCTCGAACTTACAAGCTTCACTCTACATATGATGACTATGTCCTCGTCCGTCTGACCGCCCTGCCTTTCCATACTTAGTCGATTCTTCACCTATTGTTGTCCCAGATTCGTGGGTTCACGGACTCTCGGGTTCATAAAATTTTGAAATCATTTATCGCTCCCGTCCATCCCCGCTACCTTTTCACACTTCCCAATGCAAATTACTTACTCTTTTAATTGGTGACAATTCACCACACAGGTTCGAAAATATTGGCATTAATAACCGAAAATCTCGAGGACATCTTCGATTAAAATGCATTGAAGCAATATCTACGTGAGATTATATTATCATCCCCCAATGTTCATATTAAATACTATCAGGACACAATTATTGTCACATGTTTCAATACAAACAATTATTCATCAAAGCATTAGATTTTCTCACAGGCACCCCAGATGCACTCCAGTCACCTGGTATCGAATTGGCAGAGGTCAATATTATGGGATCTAAATTTTTTTTTTGTAGATCTTGAACTCAGAAAAATTATTGCTTACTTTAGTTTTTTTAAGTCATTCTGCCCCGCCTTTCCATAATTATTCAATTCTTCACCTCTTGTTGTCACGGATTCACGGGTTCCCGGGCTTCTAGGTTCACAAAAATTTCAAATCATTTTTCGTGCCCTTCCCAATGCACATTAATCATGCCTTTATTAGTGACAACTCACCACATATATTCAAAAAGATTGGAATTAATAGGCAAAAATTTCAAGGACATCTCCCATTAAAATGCATTAAACAAAGATTTACGAAAGATTATATTATCATCCTCCAATGTTTATTTTAAATACTTATTCCCATTTCCATCTATCATCGAAAACTTGGGCTTTAAGGTGCCTTCCTTGTAATGTTCCTGGTCATCCACATGTGAAACAACTTAGAGATTCCATCCAGGCCCAATTTAAAGACGAGGGAATGGTTTTATGTGACGTCATCTTTGAGCGAAAAAAATTATGTTAGCCACCAGAAACTTAGACAAAAAAAATTCAAGTATCTTATGATTTGTATTCTCCTTGTATTCGATCCTTTGGTTGGTTGAAAGGCTTGCCTGAAGATTTGAATGTTGAAATTCTTTGTTTTGTTACTAGAAATTGGAAGGGACTTTCAAGTCACCTGCAAAATGCTCCTTTGTTGAAGTATACAGCTTCTTCCAACAACACAAATTTGGCAAGTGTGTCAAATCCTGCAGACCACACTAGAATTTATCTTTCGTCAGAGGAGTCGCACATATTGTGGCTTACAAAATGGTCTGGAATATTCAGAAGTGATGCCAAATATTACTCCATGCGTGACTACACTCAGAAGGAAATTATAAATTTGGATCCTCACGAATGTGAGAAACTGTATGACTGGTTGAATCAACATCCTAAAATTACAAAAGTTTCTATGTCAGAGTTTGTTGAGCGACTTTTAGGTGCGGTAACAGACTTGATAGAAAGTCATCTTCTTTGTCAAATTTTTTTCACCGACCTCTGGATCTAGTAACAGACTCCACATACAATCAAATTTATATCACTACTACACATGTTTTCACTATTCCTATGCATATAATTGTGTCTAGGTCGAAGAGCTTGCTGCTCTTTGCAAGAATATTCCGCTGGTAGTTGAAGGTGGGTATATAATCAGGGAATGAGGCTCTCAAAATTTTATGATGCCTTCATCGACAAGTAACTGGGAAAATTTAATGGGAATGAATTATGGACTATAGACTTTGCAACAATTTCTAAAGATTACTTTATACTACCACCTTTTGCAAGAAGTTTGACGTATTCAGGTAATGATTTGGTTTCTGAAGATCACCTTTTACTACCACATTCATGTAATGATTTTGTTTCATTCTTTAGATGAGACCTTTATGTAGTAGATATTCCAGAGCTATTTCCACTTAATATCAATCTTCTTGTTGTTTCATGTGCTTTGAATAAGGAGAATGCATTTCTTTTGTTGCATTAGATCTGATATTTGAAATAAACAGAAGTTGGTCGATGCTTGAAGTATTGACTTTTCTGGTTTAAATAAATCTCCATGGCCTCGCCGCAAGTGTCTCTCGAGTTGTTCAGTAGGATCATAGGTCGATAAGCATAGACTGCCTTCTTGGTCATAGAGTGCTTCCATCCCCAACTTGTGTTTGCATAGGTGTTTTTATTGCTACCTTGTTTCTTTCTCCTGGCGGTGGATCCTTCTATCCCAACCAACATGATGGAAATAAAATATCTTTAGGGAGTTTGATCACTTCCAGGGATATGAGTTGACTATATATTAATTTTGGTTAACTTAAAAATGTTTATGTGTGCAACCTAATGTTGGACATAGAAAATACAATTTTTTATTTTTTAAAATATAAAATAATGTATTTTGTTAACACGTGACTCGTCGAAAAGTTTTAGGCATTGTTTGTGTTAATTTTAATTCAAAATCCCACCCAGTTTCAGTCTCGCTGATTTTTCAGTCAAATTTAAATGCTAAATTCAGTTTCAGCACTGTTTCATCATATGCTACAGCCTGGTGTTTC
>JZKD02S1917122.1:473523-484766 GCA_000966675.3 Picea glauca
ACAAGACTGCTGCTGCTTGCTCTTGGCATCTCACCAAGATTTCTGCAACTTCCCTGTTCTTGGCATCTCACCAAGAACCTCTTGGCATCTCACCAAGAGTCTGTTGCTTCTTCTTCTTTTTTCTCTTGGCATCTCACCAAGAGCCTCTTGGCCTCTCACCAAGATTTATTCAACTCCCTTGTTCTTGAACCACCAAGAATGGGTGCGCCCATTTGCCTTAATCAACCTCATGAGGGAAGGTGAGGAGTTTTCTAATCTAACAGCTGAGATTAGATTAGATGGGTGGCTGAGATTTGGTGTCTCTTCACTCACCCTCACTTTAATCATAAAGTTATATTTTAATTTTCATCTCACAAATTAATTTGACTAAGACCCATATTCGGCAATTTCTCCCCCTTAGGGCCTAGGGAAGAGAAACACTTGCCTTGGTACATAATTTAACAGTTTGGGATTCATGTCCTTCAAGGATGTTAATTAATTACAAAATTAATATTTCTTCTAGCAATGCAATCGACCCGTCATCGACTATGGAAATGGAATTAACACTGCAATGTCAGATAATAAATGTCTGGCATGCACCTAATGTTGAGGTCATCATCGCACATGACACCCAACCTCCAAAGATTTCCGGACTCACAACAACATTGTAATTATCATGACAAAGCAACACTAAATTCTATGCTCTTTGCAGGTCTGACAACCCTGCAATCTAAGTGCTTTGATAATGACAGGCCTACTTGTTCACCACATTACCGCCCTGCAATCGATGGCATTGTTCCCATTGCCACTGCCAGTGTCAACGTCCGAAGTTGAAGCTATCTGGATCCTGGAGTCACCGCTAGTGTGGATGCCTGAAGTTGAAGCTACGTGGAGCCTAGGGTCACGAATTGATACACTTGACATTAGTACCAGTAGTGATCGAAATTTGATTTTATGTCGAGTCTGTTACTACATACAGAGGTCGCTAAACAAACTTTGAGATAGAAGCTAGTTGCCTGTCAAGTATGTTACAACTTTGAGATAGAAGGTTTTGTAATTTTAGAATGTTGATTCAACCACTCATACAGTTTCTCACCTTCGTGAGGATCCAAATTTATAATTTCCTTATGATTATATTTGGGCATGGAGTAATATTTGGCATCACTTCCGAATATTCCAGACCATTTTTTGAGCCACAATATCTGCCACTCCTATGACGAAAGATATATTTTGGTGTGATCTGCAGCATTTGATACACTTTCCAAAACTGTGTTGTTGGAAGCAGCTATATACTTCAACAAAGGAGAATTTTGCAGGTGACTTGAACGTCCCTTCCAATTTACAACAATAAAACAAATAAATTCAACATACAAATCTTCAGGCAAGTCTTTCAAACAAACAAACGATCGAATACAAGGAGAATACCAGTCACAAGATACTTGAATTGTTTGTCTCAGTTTCTCTTGGCTAACATAATTTTTTCCCCCAAAGTTGACGTCACATAAAACCACTCCATCGTCTTTGAATTGGGCCTGAATCGCATCTCTAATTTGTCTCAGATGTGGATGACCAGGAACATTACAAGGAAGGAACCTTAAACCCCAAGTTTTCGATGACAGAGGGAAATTAACACTTAGCAAAGTATGGAAGGTTGAATAAAAATATAATGTAGGCATGCCATATCTAGAAGAGACAAACCATTCAAGACGCTGGGATAGATCTAGCTAGTAACACCCATGAATTCCAAGACCCGAAATTGATATTCAAATCGTTGTTTTTAACCAGACAAGCATTTGATGATCAAGTTGAAATCTATAAAAGATTGTCTACATGCTTGATTCTTGTACATATTTGCTTATTTGGTCCGCGAGATCCCCAATCGAATTCATTATGGCAAACACATTTAAATTTCAGAGAATATGTGATGAACTATTTCAAGAGAGCTATTTTGGGAAATAATCTCAGATGTATTTTGTAACCCGACTTATCTGAATATAAAATATTTGAGGTTTTTGTATGGTGTTTTCCAATGTTTAATATTGTTTTTTTTTTTGTATTTTTTTTTTAAATTAACTCATTTGCATGTACAGTTATTGATAGATGAATTCAACCTCTTTATACAATAATTTAAGACTCTCTTTGATTCGTAGTTAAACATCCAAGACAAGCTTTTTTTCCCCTGCCCAGCACTTCAAACTAAATAAAAGCTACTATATTCGCTTCTTACATTTTACATGGAAGAATAATTTGTGACATGACATAGTTTTGTGGCGCCCACCCTATACTAAAGAAAGAAATGAGTGGACCTATCCTACTTTCATTCTTCAGGGCCCTGTAAATAGAGTCAATTAATGACTCTATTTCAACATGGCAACTCAGGTGTTGATGTCATGCTCATGCTCAATATTGTGCATATATTACAGCTTCTTCTATTTGAGAATATCCTTGCATATAAAAAATGTTACGTCATATATATATATATATATATATATATATATATTCTGTTGCTTATGGGTTTGAACGAAATTTGTGAGCCGAAAAATAGCCTACAAATTGGAAGATGGTTTACATTTGGACCACAAATAATCTATTAAGATATATTAATATGAATACTATTGGAATAAATATAAACAAATTCTCTTTAAACTTGAAGATGTATTTGTCGACCTCCAATTATATTACATAGTTGAGACTAAATATTTGTTTCTCCCTTTCTTTTCCCTCCTCTATACTTACCCATTTTTCCCTTGTATTCTTCCCCTCTATTATCCCTTTTTGGTTCTATACTTAGTTGCATTTCTATGATCACGGCTTCCCGGGTTGGCGGATTCGCAGATGCTCATCTTCATCTATATCTTCACATCATGAGCCCGACCGACCGTCATCCCTTTCAATACTTAGCCAATTATCTGACCATCGGATCTCGGGTTAGCGCTATCGAACTCTTATGCCCATGTTTTGTCATATACATCTTGCACCCAAAACTTCTGTGATCTGTAATTTATGTTTTTACTAGTGAGAACTCACCACAGGTTCGAAAATATTGGCATTAATAAACGAACAATAGATGTTGTTATGTGAGATACTTACCCCTTTTTCCATTTTCTTGTTCCCCTCTATTATCCCTTTCTGATTATAAAATTAGTCTCCTTTCTATGATCGCGGGTTCCCAGGTTGGCGGACTGACAGATCTTCATCTCCATATATATCCTCACATCACGAGTTCGACCGACCGTCATTCCTTTCCATACTTAGCCAATTTTATGGTCGCGGTTTCTGGGGTTGGCACTATCGAACTCTCCTGCCACTTGTTTTGTGATATACAACTTCCACCCAAAACTTATGTGATCTACAATTCCACCCCAGACTCCTCAATCTTCCAACCCCCTCTATTATCCCTTTATGGTTATATACTTAGTCGTCTTTCTATGATCATGAGTGCTCGGGTTGGTAGACTGACAGATCTTCATCTATATCTATATCCTCAAATCACGAGTCTGACCAACCGTCGTTCCTTTCCATACTTAGCAAATTTTATGGCCATGGTTTCCAGGGTTGGTGCTATCGAACTCTCCTGCCGCTTGTTTTGTGATATACATCTTCCACCCAAAACTTTTTGATCTACAATTCCATCTCGGACTCCTCGAACTTGCAAGCTTCACTCTACCCGGGTTCACAAAAGTTTCAAAGAATCTATCATTGCCTTCCATCCCCACTACCTTCGCGCCCTTCCCAATGCACATTAATTATGGTTTTACTAGTGACAACTCAACACACTGGTACGAAACAATTGGAATTAACAAGAAAAAACCTAGAGGAAATCTCCCATTAACACGCATTAAACCGCCATTTATGGTACTCTGAACGACCGTCGTTCATTTTCATACTTACCCATTTTTTTCCCGTGTTCCATGATACACATCTTACACCCAAAAATTTTGTGATCTACAATTCCACCTCGGGCTCCTCCAACTCACAAGGTTCACTCTACCTGGGTTCACAAAAAGTTCCAAAGCATTTATAGGTCCCTTCCATCCCTACCACATTCATGCCCTTCCCAATGAACATCAATTATTCTGGCCTCTAGATTGCACTTCCATTGTTTCATGACCTAAAAAGAGCACCCAGACCTCCACATTATAAAAATTGACTTCCAGACTCCCAGGTCATCCCCTCTTTCGTGTTACACATTATGCATTCAAAAGTTTTGAGCCATACAATATGACCTTCGGGGCCTCACATCTTCTGGGGAACCCTTGTCGCCCTATTTTGGATCCTTGGGTTGGCAGGTTCACGAAATCTCCAATTCCTAGTCACTGTTTCATGTGCCTGCCACCTCTGTACTTCTTTCCAAATATGCAACAACAAAGTTTTAATGCTAAGATTTCATCATGCAACAACCGTAAATATCATCATTAATAAGCAAAAGGCTCGAGGAGACAGTCACACTAACTATCCCTACACAACTTGTCCAGAAACATGCATAAAGTATATTTCCAGGTAATGGGATATCTATTACAAATTTCAATATATTAGCGAAAACGAGTTTGGCCTACCGTTTCCCTATTCCATACTTAGACACTTTTTCGATTGCAGGTTCTCGGACTGGCAGGCTCAAGATTGTGTTTCCAATGTTCCGCGACTTGCAAATAGTACCCGAAGTTCCACGATATACAATTAGTCCACCGGACTGCCCCATCATGCCCTCTTCTGTGTTATGCGTTTTGCGGTCAACACTTTCGAGACATACAATTTGACCCTTGGGCCCTCTCCTCTGTTGGTTATATCTTGTAACCCTATTTTGAAGCTCAGCCGACTGCTTTTGATAATTATCCATTCCTTAATTGTTGTTCCATGTCCCTGCCATCTTCTTACTTCTTTCTGGATATGCAATTAGTAATATTTAATGCTAACAATTCATCATGAAGGAACCATAGAGATTTCCATTAATGAGCGAAAGGCTCGAGGAGATCTCCCAGACTTTCACGATACACAAATTGACTGTCGGACTCCCACATCATCCCATCTTCCATGTTACACATTTTTCACTCAAAACTTTTGAGACATACAATTTGACCGTTGGGGCGTCACATCTCCTAGGGAACCCTTGTCACCCTATTTTGAGGCTCGTCCGACCACTTTCCATACTTTCCCATTTCTTGCAATCTCTTACGTGGATCCTCCGATTAGTGGGTTCACAAAATCTCCAATTCCTAGTCATTGTTTCATGTGCCCGCCACCTACGCACTTCTTTCAAAGTCTGCAATGACCAAGGTTTAATGCTAACAGTTCATCATGAACAATCGTACAGGTTGTCATTAATAAGAAAAAGGCTCGACGAGATAGTCACATTTACTATCGCTACAAAACTTGCCCAGAAACATGCAGAAAATATCTTGTCAGGTAATGGGATATCTATTACAAATTTCAATATATTAGCAAAAACGAGTTCGGCCTACCGTTTCCCTATTCCATACTTAGCCACATTTTTTATTGCGGGTTCCTGGACAAGCGGGATCGCGATTGCGCTTCCAATGTTTCGTGGCCTGCAAACAGTACCCGGAGTTCTATGATATACAAATTTATCTCTGGACTGTCACATCATGCCCTCTTCCGTGTTATGTGTTTTGCACTCAAAACTTCTAAGACATACAATTTGACCGTCGGGCCCTCACCTCTCATGGTTATACCTTGTAACCCTATTTTGAATCTCTACCGACCACTTTCAATAATTAGCCATTACTTAATTGCTCTTTCACGTCCCCGCCACCTTCATACTTCTTTCTAAAAATGCAATTAGTAAGCTTTGATACTAACAACTCGTCATGTAGGAACCGACCACACTGTCATTAATGAGCGAAACGCTTGAGGAGATATCCCATTAATATGCATTAAACCAAGATCTGTGGAGAGTTATATTATCCCTTCTGATTGTTCATCTCAAACAACATGGAATGTATTTCGCGGGTCGTCGCTTTGGCGCGTTCACAAAATCTCCAATTCTTAATTTCTCTTCGTCGTACCCACCATCTTCGCACTTCTAAGTATGCAATTACTATTCTTTAATGCTAACAGTGCATCATGAAACAACCGTCGAGATTGTCATTATTGAGCGAAATGCTCGAGGAGATCTCCCATTCACACACATTGGACCAAGATTTGCGGAGGGTTATATTATCCCTTCCAACTCTTCATTTCAAACATCGTCTGGAGCAAATGAACGTTCTCATAAAATTATGGCAACATCTCGACAACAGTTATGTGGATATACATTGAATATCTTTGGGTGTGAGGACCAGAACTTCCAATGGTCCAGGGCATAGTCTTACTATTCATCCCATTCCACCCAGAACGAAGTGATTTGGACCTCTGGAATCGCTCGTGTAGGTTGCGTCCCTAAATTTTTTTACTATAAGGAGGTGGTCTCTTGGTGCGCCGAAAAATATATTTCAATCCAAATAATTATTCCACTGTGCGACCAATCTCCTGTTTCTTTGTCACCTCAGGTCTTCCGCAAGATGTTAAGATTGTCAGAGCCAACATTGACCTTCAGAGGACAAGACTGCAAGAATTTCCTAGAAAAACATGATAATGGGTTGGACCTCTTACCCGAGTTCCTGGAAGACCCGACAAAAGTTCCTGAAGATATCGCAAAGTTGCAAGTCAGTTCCTTTAGAAATCCATTCCGAGAAATTGCATGGTACAGGAATCCATGGGAAGCATTTCCCACATGGTTCTCTATATTTTGTATTTCACAGTCAAAGAACAATCCATTTTTTATCGGAGGAAGCTAATTTCCATTGAAATATGTTCCCAATTGTCACGATTCAAAGAAGAGAATAAATTTTATATGTCATCCTACTTGGTTTTCTCAATAGAGAATTGATGTCTGTTTCCAAAATGGTCTATGTCCAAGAAGATAAACTATGAATTCAACCCAGTAACGTTCTGGTACCAGGCCTTGTGGAGGCACAAGGCCTCCCATTTTTTTATGAGGTTTTTAATGACTTTGTCTCGGTTTTCAAAGATTTATTGTTAGGAAAGGATGCTCCCCACATGTCTGACCAGGCAACCAAGTTTTTGGACAGGAAGGGAACACTTGAACAAATGGAAAATTACAATGTAATAATGATTTTTGGCTCCAAGGAAAATCTTGCTTTCCTTCCATGTCACATCATAGACAAGATGATTGTTACAGAAATAGAAAGGCAATACAACTATTGGTTGCATTTTTTCCATGGAAAGAGAAAAAAGCAGTTCATTCCTCTGCCTTGGAAAGTAGGGGACTTCATTTTTAGGAACGTCAACAAGATTGAAAAATTCGTAGGCCATTTCAACAACTTGAACCTAATATATGATGAAAGGCTAGGAGGGTTCAACCCTAATGGGATTTTTCTAGAACATTTACTAGCAGTTGTTTTAGCAGCTCTTTTATTCATACACACCCGAATGAAGACAGAGACAATGACAACAAAACTCCTTCTCCTAACGATGGTGGCATAGATACATTGTAAAGCACAACTGAATTTTATAGACAACAGTGAAAAGTCTCTGGTGAGAAGAGTGTCAGTCCCTGGCTAGCACTCCCAAGAAAATGGCATCACAGAGCATCGCTCCAATGACCCACCCCAGTAAGAAAGTAACCCAGAATTATTCAAATGGAAGAGGAGATAAGAACCCTCCTCGCAGAAAAATTGATAGTTCTCACAAGCTTCCTGTGACGAAGAAGAGAAAAAACATTGTAGGGCAAGCGGAAGAGCCTGAAACTGATAGTTCTCACAAGATTCGTAGCAAATTACACGTCCTTCTTGCATAAGGACTCCTTCGAGTCCTTACTTATAGGCATCTATACACACAAGGAAGTCATCATCAGGGTTTTCAATCTTAAGCACAGGTGCATGGGTTAGGAGGTATATCAGTTCTTGAAATCTTTCTTCACATTTTGATGTCGAAGTGAATTTAACCCCCTTTTCTGAAGGGCAGCGATTGGACGACCAATCTTGGAAAACCCTTTTATGAACCTTATATAGTATCCTTCTAAGCCCATAAAGGACTTGATATCAGATACATAATTTGGGGTAGACCATTCCATGATAGATCTAATATTTGCAGGTTCTATTGCCACCCCTTCTTCGGAAATAACATGGCCTAAGTAGTGTACTTGCTTCTGGAAAAAGTCACACTTTCTAAACTTAGCATAGAGTTGATGCTCTCTTAGTACTTGAAGCACTAATTTAATATGTTCTTCATGCTCCTATCTATTGTTGGAGTAGATTAGGATATCATCAATGAAAACCAATACAAATCTATCTAGGAATTTGTTGAGTACATTATTCATCAAGCACATAAAAGTGGCGAGGGCATTGGTTAATCCAAATGGCACCACCACAAATTCATAGTGACCATATCTTGTCTTGAAGGTTTTTTTTTGGATGTCTTCATCCTTGATTCAGACTTGATGGTATCCATACCTTAATTCAATCTTAGAGAAAATGGAATCACCCGTTAATTGGTCAAACAAGTCATTGATTCTTGGTAAGGGATAATTGTTCTTTATGGTTGTCTTATTAAGTTGTCTATTGTCTATGCACAGTCAGAGTGTGCCATATTTCTTCTTCAAAAACAAGACAGGTGCTCCCCATGGAAACACGTTGGGTCGGATGTATCCTTTGTCCATCATATCCTTTAGTTGTAGCTTAATCTCAACTATCTCTAGTGTACTCATCCTATAGGGCGTTCTAGACATGGGAACTGCTCTTGGTGCAAGTTCTATGGAGAATTCAATGTCTCTTCTCGGAAGTATACCTGGTACCTCTTCTGGAAACACGTCTTTATACTCTCTTAATATGGGGTGGTCCTCTAGGTTTGGTTTTTCATCCTCAATAGATTACAACACCTGTACTGCATATAGAGGACATTCCTTTCTACAATTCTTTTTCATTTGAAGGGTTGAGATTTGTCTCACTGAGATAGGCCTTTGAATCCCTTGGAGGGTTATTTTTCTCCCTTCTTCATTTTCACACTCCAAATTTGTATGGTAACAATCCAACTTGGTTTTATAAGTGGCTAACTAGTCCATACCAACCAACAAGTCATAAGATCCTAGGGGAAGTATGTTAAGGGTCTCTTGGGCGGGAAATCCATCCGTAATGAATTGGAAAGCTGGTATGACCTCTGCTACTTTTCTTTTGGTTCCAGTGGCTAGTTGTACCAACCATGACTTAACATGTCTAACTGGTTGCAGTTTACACTTATCAACAGTCTGAGGGGCCACATAACTCAAATTAGAACCAGGGTCAATTAAAATAGAAACTAGACGATTGGTGACCATACCTTCCATATCTACCACTGAGGCTTGGTGGTCGGATTGTTTATTATCCAAGGTTGCATAAATCTGTGGCATGATCCTAGCCACATGATGCATCCCTCCTCAACCCTCAGGTCGGAAGGTCCATGTACACAGAATATTTTCCCTTACACTGGCCCGAAGAGCTTTTCGGAAATGGCTCTTCTATTTCCCTTTCAGGAAATCAGTACCCACAACTAACTTCGAGAAATTCCCCCCTTGTACTTTGGGAGATCGGACTTCGCACCTTCGCAAATCCAGTGGTCAAGCGCTTTGTCCCTCAATCTCTGAAAACCCGAAATAGTCCACGCTTGACCTTTTCTCTCTTTCTTTCGGGTTTCTCCTTATCGCGATTTCGGTGGTCGCGATGTCAAACAACTTGTTCCCGCGATTCTCGAAGCCCGATTTGCCGAAATTCTGATGTGCCCGCAAGCTTTGACCTTTCAACGGCCTTCGCTTCGTCGGGACTTCGGACTTCATTATATCGCTAATCCTAATGCAAAGAATTCGGGTCCTTACCCCATGAAGCCCTGAAATGGTCAACTGAATTGGATTTGTGTCGATAGTGTGCCACCTGTCCACTCTGTTGTCTTCTGTGGCCCACACAATCCTCCCGTTCCTTCGGGATTTCGTGATTCGTGATTTTGTGAATCCTGTTGCGAAGATTTTGGGACTTCCAATCGCGAAAACTTGAAATATAAGTTCACGAGTAAATCCAACGGCTCCTGTAGCCTGGATCTACGGTTCTGTTCCTTCTGAGCTTAGAACCTTTAGGAATACTCACGGTAACTCCCTTTCTCCTCCGTGAGATCTGATGGCTCACGGGACTTTGCTAATTCTCCATAGAGAATTCAGACCATCTACTCCCTTTCCTCAGAGAACTTCTGTGAAAACTAAGAAAAGTGTATCTCTCCACAGAACTCATCCTCCTGCGTTCGGCGTCGCTACGCCTTCCTTCCAACTTTCAAGGTACTTGGTCTCTCGCCTCCCTTCGGCTCCTTCGAAGGTTCAATTCCTTCTGAGATTTCCCACAACTTCAAGTCTTTCATAAAACCTCTTGCTTGCACTCCTTGCGGAAAACCTTCAAACACCTCCAAGTGTTTTCTTCCTTCAACTCTGCGCACTCCTGCAGTAGTAGTCTCTCAATACTTCTCTTAGGTCTACAACTCTGAGACTTTACTCGCCAACGCACTCCTTGCATGGATCCTGTGCCCAACTGCACTTCTATGTGAATAAGAACAAAACCTATCTCTCCTGAGCTTACAGAGATGAACCTCTGAACATTTTGTCGACGCACTCCTTGCGGACAATTCAAACGGGGAACCAACACAACGCCATGAATTCGAATCAAAGTTCTTTTCTTATTAATTCAAATCTCTGTACATGGGTGTCTTCAAATTACAGTTCTCCCTTCTCAGCTCTGTATGCTCTTTCTCATAATCTTCATGCTTATGTTACAATACACAATGAGGGTGTCTATATCTTGTTTCCCTCTTGCGCTCTAAAAACTGTCTAATCTAACATTCAATTCTACTTACTTGCATTAACTATTATAAATGCCTTCTACCTACTAAGGACGAGAGAGGATCGCTCAGGGTCCGTTTACATTTTACAAGTGCGCCTTCATTTAAGGTTCTAAAACATTCTCAAAAAATGCATTGGGTGTTTTTCCAACTGTCTTTTGGTCTCCCGCTGGCTCGCTTGAGATGCTCCTGTTGATTAAGGTTGGTTGTCATTGATGTCAACCCTTGAAGAAAGACCCATAGCACAAAGGTTTGGATAATGGACCCAATAGTGTTTGACGTAAATATGACTCATTATTGTTTTGTCATGGTTGATAAGAAGTAAATATAGATGAACTCCAAAGTGGTCCCCTTATGGTGAAAGCCCTCACGGGAAGACGCTTTGTGGAGTAAGA
>JZKD02S1917122.1:507732-540450 GCA_000966675.3 Picea glauca
CGTCACTTCTTTTTACCCATTATCTCGTCTTTTCACCATCATTTACATGCCCTCATCCGCAAAACTTACTCTGTTTGGGTGCGGTTACTGGACTCTATGACTGTGCATTTTACTGAGCTGAATAGCTATGGGAGGTCCTGTTATACAATATGAACCCGCCACGACAACCCTGCTAGAATTGTATCGAGAAGCCTGCCAAATCTTTCAGCAGGCGGGCTAGTTAGGTTATTTTCAGAGGCTCCAGGGATTTGATCAACAACAGGTTCTTCAATTTGCTCGGAATCTTCAAGAAGACCATTCTATTTTTCAAGGGGTTCGGATTCCAGTCACAAAGAATGATATAGCATAGGTTTCGGATCTTCCCGTCACTGGCATTCATTGGTTCATCCGTAAACATATTATTCTTAATGCCTAGCAGGATTTTCTCTTGCCAAGAGAACAAGTTAAGCCTAAATCCTGGGGTGTTTGACTTAGCTCATTGTCGCCTCCTTGGCCGAAAGTTGCAGAGTTTGTCAAGCACTACCTTACCTGTAAAGACCGATACCAGGTAGTTTACCAGTACAACTTTGTCTTATTATCTCATTTACGACATGCTAGATTGGTGAATATTCCTTACTATCTGCTCGGATGTCTTAGAAATATGCCGCATTATTGTAAACAGGCTAAAAATCCCACCCTTTCCCTCACCCATCATCGTCTTGTTCAATTACTCATCCAAAATGGTTTTTCCCAACAAAACCCTCTCCTAAACAATCCACCCATAAACCCTCAAGAAGCTATTGAACATCCTGAAAATCCTCATGAAGAGCAACCACAAAACCTTTCTGACCCTCCGGAAATACCTATTAATTCACCTACATATCCAATTGATCCAATTAACCCTCCTACCATACCAAGTCCACCCCATAATTTACCAGAATCATCTACTCCTACTATTCATATCCTTAGCGATGATTCTGAAGCAGATAAACTTGATAACCCTCCCTGCCCCATCACTGAGGAAAAACCCAATCGCAAAAGAAAGAAGCAAACTACTACTTTTCCTTCCTTTTTACCAAAAGAACGAACGAGGGCTTCAACCAAAGCAGCAACTATTGCCACTACCCTAAACCCCCAACCCATTTTTCTAAAAACCCATACACCTCCACCCTCCCAAATCTCGGAATTTTTACATGTTCAACCCACGGGCACTGAAACACAAGAACCAGTGGACCAAGGTGTTGCGACATCATTTTATTTACATCAAGTAGTTGTCACACAAGAACTAGCTACTCATTCAGTAGCTGTCACACAAGAACCAGCTACTCATCCAATAGTTGAAACACAAGAACCAGCTATAGTTGTTACACAAGAACCAGCTACAGCTGAAACACAAGAACCAGCTACTGACTTCATTCCTGAAATACAAGAATCAGATTCCCAGGGTGTTGCAACAGTAGTTGTCACACAAGAACCAGCTACTCATTCAGTAGTTGTCACACAAGAACCAGCTACTCATTCAGTAGTTGTTACACAAGAACCAGCTATAGCTGCTACACAAGAACCAGCTACAGCTGAAACACAAGAACCAGCTGCTAACTTTATTCCTAAAATACAAGAATCACATGCCCAGGGTGCTACAACACTATTTTCTTTACATCAAGTAGCTGAAACACAAGAATCAGCTGCTAATTTTGTAGCTGCTCCACAAGAACCAGCTACTGAGGTTGTGACCATTACACAAAAACCAGTCACCCCTCTTGATACGCCTATGACAGATCAACAGCCAGAACCAACAATGGCTTCTCTCTTACAAGAGAATGAGTTTCTAAGATCAGAACTGGAAGCTTACAAGCAAGAGCTGGTAATGGCAAAGGAAGCCTATGACAGGGAACTTAATTTGTATACCTTAGCTCGTGTAGCGGCCATGGCAGAGAAAAACACAAAAGATTATCAATATAGAGAGTATATGTGCAGCCAATGTGAGGATATTTATGATCAAGCAGGCTACAAAGTGGTTCAAATCCCAATGCCTGGAGCTTCCCCTGCACCTACAACTTTTGCAATTAAAAAAGAGGAACGCCCTACTGTTAGACAAGAACCAATAGGACCTTCAAAAATTTCAAAAAGCAAAGCTAATCTACAGGAACCCTGGCCTACAACAACTGTTAAATCCGAAGCTCTTGTTTTCATTAGTAAAGTTGTTCAAACTCTGCCTATTGATGAATCTGCCCCTCCTGGCAAGATCAATACCCCTACTTTTTTGGAACAAGCCACTCAGACTCTACCTCAGCCTACCACTTGCAATGCTGAAACACAAACTCAACCATGGAATGAGCAAGTAATAATGAACAAATGGAAAAAGGAGTTTGCTATTACACAGGAAAAAAGTTTGCAAGAACACAGACCACTTTGGTTGAACCACATATATTCAAACTGGGAAGCTTTGGAGAAAACACGCAAAGAATCTTGTGCCCATAAGAAGCAGAATGAGGAGTTAAAAAGCAAATTTCTCCTGATGTTTGATTTGGTACAAAAATTGTTGGCTGCTAGGAAACCATCCTCAAATTACTCTCTTTTCCTTATAGAACGACTTGAATTCTTTCAGATAAAATCAATCAAAGAAGGAAGACTCTATGAAGTGTTCAAACCAAAAGATTTTGTTCAACTTTTGCAGAAGCCTATACTATTGATCAACATCTACTATGTGAGGTATATCTTCATAATGAAGCCATTCCTGAGAACAGACAGCTTAATCTTAATCATCTTGTTGGTGATATCCAGATTCGGGCACTCGCCTCCTTCCTTACCAACCAGATTACGTGGAAGAATGATTTTCTAGCTGCCAAGCATAATGAAGATAATCATCTCCTCTAGATACGGCCAGAACCACAAAACGTTGCCACCTTTGTTGCAGAATATTATCAATTTTTGAAAAAACCAGGGATGACTCAATATATACGGCAACTACAGGCAACAGTACTTTAGGATTGTCAATAGTTTATTAAATCCACAGAGACTGCTGCCCTAAAAGAAAATAACATGTTTTGGCAACAATATTCTGAGAAAAGGCAGGAGCACAATCCCTTTAATCCTACCAATCTTGAGACAACAATCTTCCGGGTACCTAGCTACATCAAATGTGTCCAGCAATGCACTGAAAATTGGATAGGTTATCAGTTCCATTTTCTCATTCTATGGATGCCAGCAGAGAAGTATCAAGTTCATCATAGGTTGCCCAAGAAGGTTGAAGTAGCAGCCCGGCAAAGGCTACAACATGTTCAAGGATTTAGAGCCCCAACAGACAGTACTTTCTACAGCTACTGCTTAAGTAATTTGCACACCCAGAGTCGGTATCCGGATTCTGATTCAGATTGAAGTTGCCTGAGGACATGCAACCTTTTTAGTTCAGGGGGATGTTAGGACCCTATAATTTACCTTTTTGCTTATACTTTTTGCTATCATTACATCCTTTTCCCACTCATATTTAAGCCTACATTATCACCTTAATCTATTTTTCCAAAAGTATATAACGTTTCTTCTCTTTGCTATATGTTTAATTTGTTTTACATGTAATTTTACATTACTTTCATACTTAACCATTAATCAGAAATATATAGTTGCTAAAACAGTTTGAACACTGCAGTTAATATATCGTTGCTACTTGAAGACCACGTTGCTGAAACAGTCAAACAGTACGCAAATCCCGTTGCTGAAACAGTTCATGATTTGTGATGCTGAAATAGTATTTCACATACAGCAGTAACAAGAAAATATTAAAGGAGTTGTTACACTAGCCGCAACAGCTGTACCTCAAAGCCAGCACCATTACAACCATCGTCGCTGCTTGAATACCACGTTGCTGAAACAGTCAAACAATACGCAAATCTCGTTGCTGAAACAGTCTGTGATTTGCGATGTTGAAACAGTATTTCACATACAGCAGTAACAAGGAAATATAATTAAATGAGTTGTTACACCAACCGCAACAGTTGTACCTCAAGCCAGCACCATTACAACCACTGTAACAGCATTTTTCTATGGAAGATCAGAATATCCTATTCCAGCATAGAAGATTAGATCAGACTAAGAATAGGATTTGTATGTACACATGTAATTTTATGCTTAATTGTATTAAGAGGATTCTCCTCTTTAAATAAGGGAGAAATCAGCATTAGAGAGGAGATTACGGAAGGCTTAGCTAGAAGGGAATTACAAAGAAAGAGTGTGTTCACTTTTGATATTGTAACTTGTCACATTTGACAAATGAATAAAAGATCATTCTGAGCATTTTTTCTTAGTTCCTTTCATTTCTGGGGAATCTTGTGAGAAGGAAAGGGCCCACCTTCTTCACAAGATTCACCCATTAATTTATGTAGTGTGTTAGTATTGTTTTTATTCATACCTTGTTAAAACTCTGTTTCAACTGATTATTACATCATTTTCATACAATTCATTCCTAGGTAATTGTTGATCATTTTGATTGGTAATTATGTTTGCAGAATGAGTTTATGAAAGTGTGATAGTCAGAGACAGGTGTTGAAGATTCCTGCTTTGGGGAATAGGGTCATATTCTCTGTTACAGAATAGTTAGTCTTCTTTGCAGTATGCTGAAAGGTTCATTTTTCCTAGGTTGTTGTTTCTTAATGTAATCCAGGATTCCTCTGATGATTATTTTCCTTTGAATCTTAAACTCTGCAATAGATAGATTTTTTTTACTGTAATTCAAAGTAGAACTTCAATCTGTTCAAAGCAAGGTGTGATTAGTGTAACTTTTATTACAACTTTGGATTGCTTTTGAGATTGAGCATATACAGTGTGTGATTTCCTTTGAAATAAATAGACTTCCCTGGGTTGACAATTTATGTAACACTTGATTATTTTAATTAATAAGAAATTATAGTGACCAACACAAACCAGGATAGTGGTATTCTCGGGAAAAGATGATTCAAATATTTATTAAGGATACGGGCTCATCTATGGGTTAAAAGGCAACCCTTTCAAGGCTGGCAGTAGTGGCTCTACTTGTGGTATGGAAGTTTATCTAAAAAACACCAAGTTTATGTGTCTCTATATTTCCTTTACTCAATAACGGGGCTATCATTTCGGGTATATTTAATAAACTTGGGAAAAGTAACAACATTATGATATAAGGAATATTTTTAAATGAACAGGTTTAATTTATTTGTCTTATTTATCCTTAAAACATTTCTGAGTATAGGTATAATTAATTTGAATTTCCACGAAACAAGATTATCATTTAAATGATTATCGTTAATATGTTTTTTGAAAAGAAATTGTATATGATTGGTCCCCATCAGTGGAGGTAGTGCAATTATTACCTCTCACCGGAAATACCTACACTCATTACTTTCACCTACGTTGACTGTCGAGGTCGACCTCTACAATAATGAGGGGAGTGTACATTCGGCATGTTTTCCGTTAAGATTTTAATGATTGTAATAAATGGAAAATCCACATTTTTATACACTCGTCGTCTTTGATATTTTCTATTTTTGGTAATATTTTCCCTAAAGTTGTTCTAACCAAGTCTGCAATCAGGAACGATAATCGTTCTCATTTCTTACAGAACGATGGGTGGTTGAATTGTGTGTAGGGAACCAACTTTACTACAGGTAACAGAGCAGGCCAGAGAAATTCTATAGCACCTGGGATGGACAGAGTATTTCAACCGGTTGCAAGGATATGATACGAACATCACGCTTGAAATCTTTCAGAATTTGCAAGGAGAAATCTCCATGGTTCGAGATATACGAATTCCAGTTACTCCGGAAATTTTAGAAGAGGTTATAGGTCTCCCTAACTCAGGCATTCAGTGGACGAGAAGATATACAATGCTCAAAGAAGATGTAGAATCCTTAGTAGACCTTGGCGAGGAATTGGATAAAAAAGGAAAGGGGCTTAACCATAGCACCCTCAATGAACCATGGAAAGAACTGGCAGGAGTAATTCAGAGGTACATCACCTGTGATGGGCAATATGATGTAATCCGACCACGCCACCTCAAACTGCTAGCGGCACTCAAAAAAAGGTTAGTAATCAATCTACCTTTTTTTCTAAATGCCATGTTACATGAGGTTTCCATCAGAACATAGAAGTCCAAGGATCTTGTTACTATTATCAACCACCATGGATTAGTTAAATTGATAGTAAGTAAGGCCCTGAGTCAAACACAATTAACATGGGGGGATCTTACTGGGACAAATAGACCTCTACAACTGGAACAACCTGAATTATACCATGAAAATCCATCATAGGAAATTGAAGAGATATAGGAAGGGAATACCACTACCCAAACAGAAGTTCCACCCCCTCAACCTGAAGTTGAGGCAGACCCTGTCCAAATTACAAAGGTTCAGACCTCACAGACAGAGGCTCAGACCCCACAAGCAGGGCCACTAACCAGAAAGAGAAAAAGAGTAATGGTTGCTCCTAAATCCCCCATTGAGAGAACGAGGAGAATAAGATGGACACAAAACCCTGAAGAAATCCAGGATGCAACAATACAGCCTGAAGAAATTCAGAACATAACAGAGCATCCCTTACATGAAAATGCCCAGGGTATTGAGCATATAGAAAAAAGTTCACAGGGAAACAATCAAGCAGACACCCAGCCAGCATCAGAGCATATGACAGAACAATTTTTGAAAAGATATGAGGAAGAAATAGCTCAGGTTTTAGGGAGCTTAAGAGCCTCAATTGACAGAGATAAATCAAAAGAATACCAAGAATGAACCTCTTCTTCAAATTCTGCTGAAAATTTCCTTGATATCGAAATGTCATTCCCAGAGGACACAACACATGAAGAACCAAATCCTGAGGCAAGAAGCCCTCTTGAATAGACAGATCACTTGGAAGGAACAGAAGAACAACTACCTGTTGATCAGAATGAGGAAGACCTTGAGACTCCTCACAAACAGAAAGCAGGCAAAATCCATAAGAGAATTAGAAAGTTGAAAAAGGAGAACAAGTTGTTAAAGAAAAAGGTTAAAAAAGTTGAAGCATTAAAACTGAAGGTTGGCAAACTCAGAGAAATTATTAAATAATTGAGGAAGCAGCTAGAAAAAGAAGATAAATCCCACCAAATAAAGAAAAACAAAAGGTCTAGAGTGCAGGGAAGAAACCCTCTTCCTAAAAGAGCAGTCACTACAAACTATGTGGGAACACAGATAGACCCTGAAGAGATAACAGTAGAGGATGCAGTAGCTTAGAATGAGGAAGTAATTCCTTCAGAAACTGTTGATGCTGAGGTACAGACAGATACCCTAGTCTCATAGGAAATACCTCAATCCCTCGAGCAAGATCCCACCATTAGGAGATTGGAGGAAGAATTGATACACTCCCAACAAAGCTTGATTCAAAGTAGGAATGAATTGATGACTATGGCAGAACATCTAGAATTTCAATCTCAGGAACAGAATGCTATCATTGATAGACTGGAAATAGATATTATACAATCCCAACAAGCATTAACTCAATCTAGAGATGAGATGGCCACTATATAATAATATCAAGCAACTCAGTCTCGGGAATGGAATGTTGTTATTGGTAGGCTAAAGGTAGAGATGGTACAAGCCCAGCAAGCCTTAACTCAATCCAGAGAAGAAATGATCACTAGGGATGAACATCAAAAGGTTGTTAAACAACTGAAGGATATGTCAGCAACAGAAAGTGAAACATATGCTTAGCTCACCAAAGCCCAAGAAAAGATTAAGAAAATGCAAAGTTGATTTGAAAAATCTTTGGAGAAAATCAAGGAGATTTGTGATGTTTACTCTGATGCAATCAAATGTAGAGCCCCTGCCACCAATTATACCCTATTATTGTTGGAAAGTTACCTATTGTTAAGGGTAAAATCTATCAGAGAAGGTAAGTCGATTACATTTTCCATTGTCCCTGAGTTGATTTCATGTTTTAGAGAGCAGGAAGAAAAGGTACAGTATTTTCTATGTGAATTATACTTCCATAATTTCATTTTGGAATATGACAGGAAAAAAACCCTGATCCCTTTATTGGAGACATTCAGTTCCAGGCATTTCTGTCCTTTACTAAGAACCAAGTCAGATGGGGCAAGGCTCACAAGAATTTTATAAAGAGGGAAACATGGTTAGATCTATGGATAAGAGGAGAGCCCCTAAAGTCCTTTCCAGCCATTATGCGACATAGAACATTTATGAAAAGGGGGGGGGGGTCATAGATTCTCTAGCCCCCATCCATCGATTGGTTATATGTTTAGGCATCATATACTTTAGAGAACTAAAAGAAGAAGCTCGTTATGCTTCTAAGGTGAGATGGGATGCATCCTCCAATGAAGTCAAAATTAGGGAGCCCTTCAGGTTCAGGAATTTCTTTGCAGCTACCTACAGAGTGGAAAGGTATTCTAGACTTCTCCTAGAGGAAGGACCTACTTGGATTGGGTGCAGGTATAATCCCCCTATCCTCTGGTTTCCTCCAGAAAGTTACCAAAAGGATTATCAAATTAACAAGAAAAGGGAGGATGTTGCTTTTGAAGAGCTCAAGAGAAGTAATGGGTTCAGGAGACCTAGTGAACCAACTTTCCCTCCTTACAGCATCACTGCTTTACATGTAAGATCTCAGCTTGCATGAGGACATGCAAGAAGGTAAGTCGGGGGGTATGTTGGGTTGTGAAAAAGGTACAAATATCCTCCTTATTCCCACAGTTCATGATACAATCTTGATTGACTTTTCTATTAATTAGGGATAAATAGGATAGAAAATGATTAATATGCCTTCTAGTGATATTATTGAAGTCATATTGAATAGATTATAAAATACGGTTGGAATTGCTTGATTTTGTTACAGGATTGGTTAAATATTGTCAAAACCAAAATAGCAAAGGAAATCTTGAAGATGCGTGAGCCATTGGAGGTTAAGGACTTTTGGCATAAAAGAAGTTTTAAAGATGATTTGGTTTTCTATATTGTAACTTTATAATAGTAAAGCAATCCTGAGGATCTTCCGATCCTCGGGATGGATTGATTTACTCAAATTATTGTATATATAGAGGATAATAGATCTTGAAAGACAATCTAAGAATTGTGTTCAAGTATTCAGACTCAGATTTACTCTGGGCAAGCCGTTTTTGTGAATGATGTACCAGCTATGAAGCTAATAAAAGATTTGATCATTTTCACCATTTCTACATACTAAGTTTCTAGTAGCAATGCTTCTAAGGACCAAGGGCCCAGTCTAAAGGAGCTATTGCTTCAGCTGTAATTGTATCAGTTTGATTTATGTTTTACGATTCAATTCTCTTTCACAATAGTTAAGAGGAATGCATAAGCGTCTTAATGATTTCATACGGTTTGCATACAGAAGATAGATATTTCTCTTGAGTGTTAATGATTGTTGATTCCAATTCCCATTACTATAGTTTTCTTCTTGACAGTTCCTCACGTTTTCATATGTGTTGTTCCTTTTACTTAAGATTCACAGTTGTTGTTCCTTTCGAATAGGTTACAATTGTCGTTCCTTTTAGTTAAAGTTACAATTGTTGTTCTTTTTCGTTCAGTTATATTTGTTGTTCCTTACGATTAGATTACAATTGCAGTTTCTTTCCATTAGATTAATTCGCTATTTCCTTTCCAGCAATTTGATTCATAGTTAATAGTTGATTCTGCAAGTCTTTACTAGATCCAATCATTGCTTTTTTAATGAATTTAGCAGGTTAGCTAGTTCCTTTTCATTTACAACATGTTAGCAATTAGATTTCAATTTTGTTAAGTAAGATCTTAATCTTATAATATTTAAATGAAAATTTGAGGAACTTGATTATGGATAAACTCAGGTTTGCTTTAGCTACACGATTTTAGCCTCTACAAGCTATCTGCATAGACTTTGTTGATGTTCTTGAGATAAAAGACGAATCCTCAGGTTGATAAATTAATGTTAAACTAAGGTTGTTTTTGGGACATCTTTAGACTCCAACATCACTAGGGTCCACGTCACCCTAGTGACGTCAGATTTCCACGTCACACCAAACTGACACCCTTCTAACATCCCTCAAATCTCACAGTCAAGATTTGACCAAGTGGATCCATAGATCCACGACTAACGTTACTTCGTGACTTCGGCCTTCGGGAATTTTGTGATGAAAACTCCTCTTTTCTCCTGAAGTTTGTCAGCACTGAGCTGACCACAACCCAGATCTGACAGTTAGGAAAAGTCCCGAAGCGTCCTCGAATCAATGGCTCTAGTTACTTCGAGCTTCATAGCTTTTCAACACACCACACCTCCAATTCCCCTGAGTGCCCAGTCTTCGAACTAAACGACCTAGCGCCACGCGTCTCCTGTATATCAACGGCTAAGAGGGATCTCGAAGTATCCATGGATTAGCAGTCCACATTACTTTGCAACTTCGTCCTTCAGGGACTTTGGCGTTACAACACCCCGGTCCTCCCAAAGCGGTCAACATCGGGCTGACTACATCGTAAATATTATGGCTAGGAAAGGACCCAAATGATCCCTAGCTCTATAGTCCTGGTCACTTAGTGGCTCTGACCTTTGGGGGTTTTGGCTTTACTGCCACTCCATTCTCTCGAAGCAGGACTTCACCAAAGTACCATGTGTGGGTCCCTTCTCCTGGGTAATCAGATGGTAGGTGGGGCTCTCGACGATATCCCCCAAATCTACAACTCTCCTTTACTTCGTAACTTTGTCGTTCGGGGATTTTGATATTATAGCATCTCTATTCTCCCGAAGTATAACTTCACCAAAGTCTTCTCGATGTAGATCCAACAGCTGAGGGGATCCCTAACCATTCTCGATCGGCGGCTCGCTCTTCTCCACAACAAGGGGTTGTATCACGGTTTAGTCGGTAAGATAGGTTCCTCTAAACACTAGGGAAACCATCCATTGCCGGTCAACTTGTCGGTAACTAAAACTCCCAGTTACCTTTGACCAGTTGATGATTAGTAGGGTTGAAAATACCCCAAAGTCCCGAACCTCAAAAGCTCTAAATTCAGAAGGACTTAGCTCCCTTAGGCTTAGCCTAAGGTTCCTAAGTGTTGGTCATATGGGTTCTCCTGAATAGATCTTGTCCGCTCGTCTACCAGACGAAAGGATATTCCCTTTTGAGACTTAATCTCGCTATCCTTCCTGAGCTTTATCATAAAATTGTTAAGGACTTGGGAATGACATCTCGGTTGCACATCAAGGGGTTTGGAGGAGATATCCTCTCCAAACCGATGGGTTCATATTGATGCAATGCTCTCTATCCCAACCCTCCTATAGGCTTACATCCCAATGATGTCTCGAAGGCTAGACTGGGGCATATAGACAACCAATTAGAAGCATAAGTTCATAAGAAGATAAATGCATACACATAAGTTGATCATTCAATACAGAAACCATTTATAGATAGATAAATGCATGCATTCATCCATTATTCCATTTCAACGCACAAAGTATGAAAACACTAATCAGAACCAGAAGATGTGATGCGACTGCTGAAAGGGGTGCATGTTTCCACCTAACCATAGGCTCAGTCACTCTTAACGAATTTACCATTGGCCACCTCCGAGCTAGACCACGATGCTCTGAGAGAGAATTCTTTCTGCTGGCTCAGCAAAAGTTACGGATGGAGGTTACTCGCCTCCTCCCACATGATCTTGGCAACAGGTTCTCTCTATACCAAGCAAGGAGGCCTTCCTGAGTACTTCATCAATCACTCAGCACCCTCGTTTATCATATTGTATCATAACCCTGCTAGCCACATCCTGTGACCAGAACACGTTCATTTCTCAGTTCTCCTTGAACTTGAGAGCTTAGTCTCTCTTCTCTACTTCTCTTTGCATGTCTTCCTATGCTCACCACGCTTCCTTTCTTGTCTTCCTCGACCAGATTGTGTGTGGCCAGAATTCTCAGTCCATGGTCAGGTCTGAAATCCTTTCAGATGGGCGCTCTGCCCCATCCCCTCATTAACTCTTGAGGAGATCTTCCCACCTACCAACCTGACTCTAATTCATACCTGGGTCAGAGGAATGTTCTGGTCCTGAGCAATTAAATCCATCAAGGTACTGGTTTGGTGGGGATTATCTCAACCATTCTCGGTTCCCCTCACCATCTCTTTCATAGCATCTGTGGTCTATCTTGGAAAACCCCCGCTTTTAGCAGCCATGCAACACTTGTCCATTTCTATTAATAACATAAATTACATTCCTTGACCTTTTATACAAAGGTTCATCAAATCAAGCATTCACACATATAGATTTTTCCATAGTCTCTTGGCCAATATAGTTATATTTACAAACTGGGGAAAATGGGGGTGTTACAATTATTTCATCATTTTGCAAATCACGGAAGGAACCTCAATGCAATCTGGGAAATAAAAAATGTGGAAGGAAATATGATCAATTCTTTTCAAGAAAAGGATGAGGCAGGAGTGCGACACTTTGAAAACCTCTTTGCAGCCCCTGTGGGATGCCCCATTCAAGAAATCTTGGAGTTTATGGCCAAGTTTCATCTTATCTTCTCAGAAGATATGAATATTTATCTTCAAGAGGAAGTCGTTGAAGAAGAAGTGAGCTCAACCCTCTATTTAGTGTTGAATTGTAAAATCCTGGGGCCAGATGATTTCATAGTAGAGTCTTTCAAAGCATTTTATGACTTATTGAAAGATGACCTTCTCCTAATGATCAAGGAATCTCAGAGAAAAGGCTTAATCAATGGGCCTCTCAATTCTATGTTTCTCTGCCTCATTCCAAAAAAGAAGACTTCAAATTCCTTCTAGGACTTATGTCCTATCTCACGCCATAACGTAGTGTATAAGTTGATTTCAAAGATCATAGCCTGTAGACTAAGACCCTTGTTAAGTGAAGTTATCAGTGAAGAACAAGTTGGCTTCCTTTAGGACAAGAAAATCCATGACATTGTGGCTATTTCTCAAGAAACCCTTCATTCGGTCAAAAATAAAAATCTTAAAACCACCATTTTCAAATTGGATTTGTCGAAGGCCTATGATAGGGTAAGCTGGACCTTCCTATGTCTAGTACTAATTCAATTGGGCATGAATTTGATGATGGTAAACTCGATCATTGGATGTCTTCAAAGTGTTTTCTTTGTGGTTCTTATCAATGGGTATCCTTCACGCTTTTTCATAGCCTCAAGAGGACTGCGTCAGGGATTTCCTTTGTCCCCCTTCCCCCTTCTCACCATCGCAAAACCCTTGGGAAGGTTAATAAAGGAGGCAAGATCTTCAGGTCTACTGAGAGGGATAAAAGTGACGGAGTCAGAAACAATTACCCACTTATTTTTTGTTGATGATGTGTTATGCAATGTTTTTGGTTCCTTGAGAGATTTATCAACTCTCACCAACATCCTTGAGCAATATTGTAGGGCCACGGGGATGTTGATTAACTTGAACAAGTCTCTCATTCTCTTCCACAATTGTATAGAGGATAAAATTAACTTCTTTTCTAATATCATGTCGGCTTAGGTGAAAATACTTGATGAATGGGTTAAGTACTTAGGGTTTCTACTTAAGCATGATTTATATATAAAAAATGATTTGGGATGGCTCATACATAAATTCAAATTGAGAATCTCCTCATGGGTTTTCAGAACTTTATCCAGAGGAGGCCAACTCGTTTTTCTCAAATCATTCTTGGAGAGTATCCCAATTTACTGAAACTCCATCATAGTAATCCCCAAAGGAGTTTTAGAGAAAATTAAAATATTGAGCTTTAAATACCTTTAGGCAGGTCATAATTCTTCTGGGGGAACTCATCTTGTAAAATGGTCATTTATTGTGATACCCAAAGACCTTGGAGGTTTGAGACTTAAGGATTTGTGCCCCTTTGCTCAAGCACTCGCTGGACGGAATCTGTGGCGGTTATATCAAGGGAACTCCCTCTAGACTAGAGTTATGAATTCCAAATATCTCCCTAATCTAAATATTGTAGAATGGTTTTGATAGTTGGTTAAATCCACTAAGGGATCGATTATTTGGAAAGATATAGTTAATTCTTTTCCACTAGTTGGAAACTAGATCGCTTGGAAAATAGGTAATGGACGTAGCATTAGAGTGGGGGAGGACCCATGGCTTGGGGCAGGGAACCATTTCTGGCTTTATGTTCCCCTTATTCAGTTCCTGAGGAACCAAAACATTACCCGCCTTCACGATATCGAAGTTGGGACCCCTCAACCCCGAGGATGACCCGATTGGAGAAACATTGCCTCTTTAGGCCTCCTTTTAGATCTCTAGGAGGAATGTGATTCTTTTATCTCATTACTTTGCAAAAATTCCATTATTCTTGATGATGACTCGAAGGACTCTTTATGTTGGTCTTACAATCATCAAGAAGTTTCCTTTACCACAAAATTGGGCTATAAAGCTTGGAAGGAAGAAAGACATAATGTCCAACCCCTTTGGTGGTGGAAACCGATATGGAAATGCAAAGCTCCACTCAGATGTAAAATCACCCTTTGATTTCCCTTAACAATAAACTTCTGACCTAGGATAATGGAACAAAAAGGGGTTGGTGTGGTCCCAATCGTTGTATCCTCCACAAATCTAATGAAGAATCGATCTCATGCCTATTTATATCTTGTCTATATGCAGGTCATGTTAAAAAAAAATTCAAAGAAAATTTATGCGCCAAGGCGGAATGGAACTGTAACAACCTGGAGGAATGTTATAGCATGTGGACCCAAGATAGATATGTAAATATTTATTCGACTCTTCCAAGCTTATTGGTCTCAAACATATGGTGGGCACGCAATTCTGCTACCTTCAAAGACAAGTGGGTGTCTCCTAAAATCATGACATCTCTTATGCTTATCCAGATATGTGAATTTAAAGAAGATCACAAAAGTATTAAGAAACACATTCCAATTCTTCCCTCTTTGGATTATGAAATCCCCTAGGGCTATTTTTATGGTGCTAGTCAAGGGCACCCCCCTTCTTATGGAGTCAGAGTTTTTCTTTTCATCAATCAAATTCATTACATCTATATCAGGTATGCTCCAGGTGGCGGATCAAACAACAAAGCTAAGCTTATTTCTCTCTGGACAGTTCTATAAACAACCAAACAAAAGGACATCTAGAAGCTTTAGGTCCTGGGGGAATCAAAATTGGTGACTGATTGGGCTCAAGGAAAAATATCTATCCAAAATATCAATTTGTCCACAATTATGAGAGATGTCAGGCTCACCTAACAGTCTTTTGATTGGTTATCATTTCATCATATATTGAGAGAGCTAAACTCCAAAGAAGACAAACTCTCCAAGGACGCCTTACAACTCCAAAGAGGTGCTTTCAAGTACTATGAGTACTTTGATGGCACTGAAACTAAAGCCATGGATTTTCATCTGTAATGGTTCGAAGCTACTTTGAAAACCTGTAATGATGCAAATTTGGCAGCTGAAAGTACTCTGTTCTTTTTTATCTTTTGTGTACAAGACTATGTAGTTGTTTTCCAGCAAAGTTAGTTTTTGACAGTAAGCCTACACAGACGAGTCTGAAAGATTGTAATAAGTATAATCCCTTGAATATAAAATATTTTTTCCCCCACATCAGGTGTTAGGGATGCACTCTAAATGTAGGTGGGACATTGCTCCGCCTCCCCATGTGGTGATTCACGACGAGGAAAATTTCGCTCCATCCTCGTTCGTCATCTCCCGCACTCATGCGTCTTAATGTCTCCTCTGGTTGTCGTGCCTCATCACATGTTCCTTTTTATGAATCACCCCCATCTTCCCATCACCTCCATCCTCAACTCTCATACTTGGTACAAGGCGACTCGCCTAGTTATGATGAATTTCCTCCTGCGTATAGTGGTGGATATGACCTATCTCGTCAACCTTAATGGAATTATCCTACACTCATATCCTCTCATCCTTGGCCACCTCATCCTTGGTTATCTTCCCTCTACATTTATCCCCTCTCATCCTCCTATTTTTTCAAAGGTTCGCCAGCTCCATTCTCCACTTCCCATTCTCGACGTCACTCCATCTCCCATCCTTTTCCCTCTTCTTCTTTGTTTTGCACATCTCCCCTTCTGTGTTCTATCTATGGCTCGCGGAAGATCCTCTCATCACACTCGTGGAAGCTCCTCCAGGTGCCCTCGCACCGGCTCTGGCTCTAGGCTCATAGATGTTGCAGAAAGCTCCATCAAGTCATACCGCACCCTCACTCCCCCGGGCATCCGAGATGAGATTGAGGCAGCATAAGCTTACGTGAGGGTACTGTGAAAACTCATTCATGATGAGGTCTCCCAGACTACCAACCCTTGGATTCCTGATACGTGCACCATCCGAGGACAACTCTCTCATTACTTAAAGACAGTCGACATTTACTGGCATAATGAAAATTTTCTATAATGTTTTTAAAGGTTTTGTAATATTTGTATATTAAATTTAATATTTAGAAAATATAAATTATTTTTTAAATGTGTGGGGATGACCATGTCAATTTCAGAGAACCAGGTGGGTGCATGTGCCATTGGTCAAGCATGAGCATGTCAAATATCACTGGAAGGTTTGTGAAGAAATTGTCAATTCTTGTGCATTATTCAAAATGGAAAATAAAATCCTCGTGCTAATAAAAAGTGAATATACTACATTTTGTAATGCACAGTTTCGAAATTGTAGACAAAGTTATATTTTTGTTGAATTCACAACTCCACAATTATCTATATTTGATGGGTAGCCGGTGAAGTGTACCTTTAAATAACCCTCGATTTTTTTGTTTGGATGTTCGAACGACGTGTTATTTATGGATAAGTTTAAAATATGATCAGTGCATAAATATAAAGTGAAAAGTTCAATTATTATTAAAAAAAAAAGTATATGCTTGAATTTTTTTGGAATTAAACTGTATATGCTTGAATAGTTAAAGGTACCATCATTATCACTTTACATTATGATAAAGCCTATATTTAACTATACTAGTATGGCAATTTATGTTTTGTTTAGAGATAGTAAAAGATTTAAAAGACCGCAAAAATAAGTTCAGCTACCTATACTCTCATGTAGTTACTTATGAGCATATATAAGACGTACAAATTAACCTATCAATATATAGAAATCACCTCTTTTTCTGGATGAACTTGTAAGTTGTGTTTAGGCTCCAAAATGGATGGTAAGCCCTCATCATTAGGGGAGGAATATGAACTATTGTTTAACTCGTTGGGTGATGACTTTCCAGAGCTCGAGTAATCCTTTTGTAGTTGTGCCTCCATGTGTGCAATAGAGGAGGTTGTCTCATCCCTATTTCTGGCAATTATATGATGCAAATCGTTAGAAATTATTCTTAATATACAAGTTGTTGCACAAGTATGATTCATAATATACTTATGTAGAAGGTATTTCTATTAAATCCAAAATGATAAATTAACTTGTCCAGATTAAAAGGATTAAAACAAATTAAAACGATCCATTGAAAGATTTGTTCCTAACCACAAGATTTTCCATACGAATTGCATATCAAGTGGGCTTCTGCCTTACAGAAAGGATGCAGAGTTTGAGGAGATTCAAATTCTTTTACATTGGCTTGTCTGATGGAGATTGAAAGAATAAGAAAACTAGCGATTATAACCACTATTGTTAGTTTGAAGCCAATGGCTTCAACATTCCTTCAAGAAATTGTATCCATTCAAATTGATTCCTTTCCACCATGATTAGTGATTTTGAATACTAATAATTCTTGGAAAATCTATTTATTAAATAATCAAAGATTTGACAATGTATATCAATTGAAATTCATTTACGCTGGTGTTTTTTCTTCATAAGGAAAACCTATTTAAGTGTAAAATTAAAATATTAAAAAATAGATAAAAATATTCATAACATTGTCACTTGTCAAGCGAAATGAACAACATAGTATCCACCACCTTTTCAAATGCACTAAAGTTCATCCACCTACTTGTTAGAATGTGTTAAAGGTTTCCACCGCCTCTTGGACTTGCCCCTCGTTCGAGGGACATGTCAATAGATAAATATCTTATGTTTCCGCAGAACTGAGCCGAAGCTCCATGAATTTGGACATGAATCTACATGCATAAACGAATTTGGAAGTAGAGCAAGCTCAATGCGAGTGGTGTGGAATGTCTGAAGAATGCATGGCTAGTTACAATTGTAGGGTGATAGAACTCTTCTATGCACACTGGATTTGTGGGATCTGCGCGGAAGCTATCAAAAAAAAACACCATGAGATGGGTAGAGTTGTTTAGTGTTGACGTTGGTCATCGTGCAAATGAAACTACCAATAAGTAAAATGCTATGAAACTACCAACAAGTGTTTGTCTATGCATTTCTCCTTTGTTTGGGGCTTCATCCTTTTGTTTATCTATGCATTTCTCCTTTGGTTGGGGACTCCTCCTTGTTTGGGTTGGGACTTCCTCATTGTTTGGGTTGGGGATTCCTCCTTGTGTTTGTCTATGCATTTCTCCTTTGGTTGGGGCTTCCTCCTTGTTTGGGTATTCCATCGCTTAGGCGAGCTTAACTAGAATGGAACTCATGCCAGAGTGTAACAGATAAGCACAAAGAGCAGAGGACACAGACATATTCTACAAGCACCTAAAGCAGGTATTTATTTTTCAGAAACTATTGTATTCTTAAATTCTTCTAGTCTTTTTCGAGAGTAGAACATTGTCATTCTAAATGGAGAGACATAGACCTTAAGAGTATATATTTGATAGAATATATCTGTAAAAAGAGAGACTAGAAACCTTGAAACTGAGACTAAAAATGGAATACCACTGTCAGAGCATAGCAAGTTGCTAACGCTTATGGTTACCCAAACACTAAATGAAAACTTTGAAAACCTTATGCTTGCTTTGCATCTTTGCCTTCCTTTTATGATAGAGCCAACTCAGTTCATCAGGGATCAGATAGGAAGGAGGACACGTAATTAATCAAATTAGTGATGCAATTTATTCCTAATTTTCATAGCGAGAGGGACAAACTTTCAACCCGGAAGGGATGCCAGATGAAATGTTGGTCAAAGAGTGGTAGATGGTGCCTCTGCCTCTAACTATGATGCATTTTCCTATGCCCCTCGTCCGATGGATTGACCGTATAGAATTCGACTTGCCTCTTGGCTCTCGCTAAGGAAGGAAAATCTCCTTTCCTGATAATACTGAACTAGTGTGAAAACATCCATCCTGTCGTGTGCACGTGTAATCAAAATTGATTCTACCTTACTAGACTCAATTACTATCGGAGGAACAAGAATGCATGAAAGAACAGAATCCAGTGTTGTAATTACATTGAATTTAAATAAAACCCCCATTACTTTACACCATGAAAATCAACATAAATAATTTGTTATAAGAGACATAGTCCAGTAATATATTTGTCTTTCAATGCCACTCTTCCTAGGATGGCCATTATTATTTTTGTCTCCATTCATTTTCAGTTATAACCGTCCCAGCTAATTGCATTGAATATAAATAAAACCCATCATTGTAAGACAATAATTCGTTATCAAGCATGTACTCAATCTCACATATTTATATTTTCAATCCTATGTTACAATATTACTAATTTGTTTATTACTAATCTGTTTTCCCGTGACATGATGCATCTGTCTACCAACTAAAAAAGACAATATCAACCAATCAATTGAGTCCATGCAATGAATTCCAACAAGAAAACAAGCACCAAAGAGATACTATAACAATTTCTTTTTTTTGGTCTACCATGAAATCAAAACACATATACAATTAAAAATAATGAGTGTT
Organism: Picea glauca; assembly: GCA_000966675.3. Classification (NCBI taxonomy): domain Eukaryota; kingdom Viridiplantae; phylum Streptophyta; class Pinopsida; order Pinales; family Pinaceae; genus Picea; species Picea glauca. The sequence continues at coordinate 527,436 of JZKD02S1917122.1, forward strand.
TTTATCTTTTTTGGTATACCATGAAATGAAAAATCACTAAGTATTGAGTATTTTTGAGTAAAATCACTGAGTAGAAATCAGAACACATATACAATTAAAAATAATGAGTGTTATTCTCTTTTTTGGTATACCATGAAATGAAAAATCACTGAGTATTGAGTATTTTTTAGTAAAATCATTGAGTATTGAGTATTTTTGAGTAAAATCACTGAGTATTGAGTATTGTTAGCAGGAGGGGTGAAATAATCATTTGAAATAAAATCAAGAGCAGGAGCACTGGGAAGAAATACCTAAAAAATATGGTATCTGGTATGAACACATAGCGTTGTTCATAGCACTTGAATTTGGCCCACCGAACTACAACTTCAATACTCCTAGGGAGCAACTAGCAGCTTGAATCACAATCCAGTGAAATATTCCAGAAATATATCATCGCATTTCCCTCACAGCTTGCATGTCACAACATGTGTGCACCCACTGGTATGATGTTTGGCTTGACACGTAGAAGCAGAAAGCTTGTGTCAGTGAAGACAATTTTTTATTTTTAAATTAATTTAAAATCTTGAAAGTATCCTTTCCTAGTAATACTGAACTAGCGCGAAAACATCCATCCTATCGTGTGCACGTGTAATCGAGATTGATTCTACCTTACTAGACTCAATTACTACCGAAGGAACATGAATGCATGAAAGTTCACGGAATCTAGTGTTGTAATTACATTGAATTTAAATAAAACCCCCATTACTCTACACCATGAAAATCAACATAAATAATTTGTTATAAGGGACGTAGTCCAATAATATATTTGTCTTTCAATGCCACTCTTCCTGGGATGGCCATTATTATTTTTTGTCTCCATTCATTTTCAGTTATAACCATCCCAGCTAATTGCATTGAATATAAATAAAACCCATCATTTTAAGACAATAATTTGTTATCAAGCATGTACTCAATCTCACATGTTTATATTTTCAATCCTATGTTACAATATTACTAATCTGTTTTCCCATCACATGATGCATCTGTCTACCAACTAAAAAAGACAATATCATCCAGTCAATTGAGTCTGTGGAATTATTACTAATATGTTTTCCCATCACATGATGCATATGTCTACCAACTAAAAAAGACAATATGAGCGAGTCAATTGAGTTCATGCAATGAATTCCAGCAAGAAAACAAGCACCAAAGAGATATTGTAACAATTTCTTTTTTTTTGTCTACTATTAAATCAGAACACATATACAATTAAAAATAATGAGTGTTATTCTCTTTTTTTGTATACCATGAAAAGAAAAATCAGAGTATTGAGTATTTTTGTGTAAAATCACCGAGTATTGAGTATTTTTGAGTAAAATCACTGAGTATTGAGTATTGTTAGCAAGAGGGGCGAAACAATCATTTTAAATAAAATCAGGAGTAGGAGCACATGGAAGAAATACCTGAAAAATATGGTATCTGATATGAACACATAGTGTTGTTCATAGCGCTTGAATTTGGCCCATTGAGCTACAACTTCAATACTCCCAGGGAGCAGCTAGCATCTTGAATCACAATCCAATGAAATATTCCAGAAATATATCATCGCCTTGCCCTCACAGCTTGCATGTTGCAACATGTGTGCACCCACTGGTATGATGTTTGGCTTGATACGTAGAAGCAGAAAGCTTGTGTTAGTGAATACATTTTTTTATTTTTAAATTAATTTAAAATCCTGAAAGTTACAAAAAATAAATGGGCACATACCACTGATAATTAAGTCAAATCATGGTTTATTAACCAATCAAAAAATCCATAATTTCAATTGGAAAAATAAAATCAATCATTTCATTCTTGAAAAAATTGAAATAATAAACGATTTAAAAAAATACATTAGTGAATTGAATTAATATGAAATCCAATCCGAGCTCCAAGCCACACCTATTACTGAGACAAAAGAGACCAAGTAATACCCTACCTGGTTGCTACAGTCCCTCGCCTGAGGCAAGGACTAATAAGAAGATTTCCTTTGTTTACACTTATTCAACATATAGGTTTATATTTTGTATGGAATGAATTTAAGTTTTAAATATCTAATTGTTAAAGTTAAAGGGTGTAACAAGAACAAAGTTTCCAATTAAAGGGTGTAATGAGTTTAAGTTTTAAATATCTAATTAAAAAAGTTTCCAACAAAGATTTCACTTGTTTAGACTTATTCACATATCCTTTGTTTACACTTATTCAATACATGAATTTACATTTTGTAGGGAATGAGTTTAAGTTTTAAATATCTAATATCTAATTGGTAAAAGATGTGACAAGATCACTAAATTTAAAAAAAAAAACCAACAAACACTTAATTAAGTGCCATAACATTTGTCACTGCAATAACATCTCTCATTGCACAGTGTTATTACGGGTGGTTTTCCGTACAGTGGCTCTCATGAATCCCAATGTCTCCATTCCTTGTTATATGTCACTTGGTGTTATTAGTGGTGGTTTTCCTTATCGATGGAAAATTCAGAATGTAATATTTTCAGCAGCAAAATAGCAATATAAAAGGAGAAATTTTTGGTTGCAAGGTGATATTTAAAAGTTTTGAAATAAAAAAGTTTAAGATGAAAATAGCAACAAAAATTTTGTGGTTACAAAATTTAAAAGTTTTGAAACAAAAAAGTTCAAGTCAATTGCTAAGTTGTTTTTTATTTTGCATTTTTTTTATTTGTTTCAGTAACAAAATAATTCAAATCTATGGTCCATTTCTTAGTTCTCTACTTAGCCTAGCACAAATAAGATTTCAGAGGTATTAATAAGTGTTATAGTAGACAAAGAAACGTGGAATTTAAGGGTTTTTACTTCAAATGCATAAATAGTAGAAGAACCACCAAAGATCGTAGATGCCATTTGTCACCACATTATTGTACTACATTAATATGTTGACTCTCTACCACTACAATCCTTCCATAAATTTTTACTCCCATCACATACCTGTGATTGTTGCTTGCCTAAAAAGCTAAGGCTAAAGAGGTCCCATCTCCTGGACTCTCTACCCCTACAATCCTTCCAAAAATTTATACTCCCATCCCATACATGTGATTGTTGTTTGCCGAAAAAGCTAAGGCCAAAGAGGTCACATCTTCTGACTATGATTGTTGCTGCCAAAAATCAAGTGAAAGTTAAAGTTGTGTACTCTTGGTCCTAGATTTGATTGTTTTTTCCAAAAAGAAAGTGAAGCATAAGCAGTGTACTCCTAATTGTGATCAATGTTTTCAAAGGCCAAAGAAGTCCTAACACACTCACTAGTATACAATCATAAACAGACAATTTCAACAAAGTGCATCCTATTTTTGAACTCTAATATTGTCATTTCATCCCATTTTCACTTTGCAATTTTTTCTATGTACCCTTACAATGGCTCTAGCCTTATGCATGAGCATGAATCCATAATAAAGAGTTGTATGTTATTAGCCATGCCAAGAGTTGTATGTTATTATCCATGCCAAGGTGTTGCATCAAATGTAGGTGGCAAACATAACAAGTGCAGCCCCTTTAGTTCAAAAATTAATGGCCATGCAAAATTCATATTTTATTTTTTAAAGCAACAAATGCAAGTCACACTAATCCAAAATGGATCCAAGAAGGCCAAAAACTCAAAGTTCTCGGATTCGTATGAAACCAACACCATCGCGTAGTGCTCGTCGTGTCGATTCCAGCAATATATTCTCTTTTGAAAATGGACTCTGTATGGTGAAGTTATCGTGATCTGAATTTTTTCCCAAACAAGCAAAAAAAAGTCAAAGTCAACAGTCAATAGTTTGTATTGTTGACGTCAGCATGACAGGGCAGATGACGTTAGCATGCTGACGTGGCAGCGCCAGAGGCTGGCGCGTGGCATGCATTTTTCCATTTTCAGGGTTGATTTGGCACGGTACAGATTCGATACGTGGACTGTATAGATGTTGACATCGCAGTCTGTATGATGACGTGGAAGTCGCAGATGTGGACACGTGGTTGTGGCATGGTCATACAGTCTTGAATTGGTAGACAGGTGGCTTCCTCTGGGTGTGACACGTGGCAGGTGTGTTGATTGTGCAGGGTGATTGTGCCCTCACTGGTTTGGTACGATCCAATCATGAGGTGACACGTGGCCCAAAAGTTGTTTGGCACTCCTACAGATTTGAACCCTCGACCTTCGGGTTTGGCAACAACTTCATAACCATGCGCTAGCCACTTGGGCACGTGTGTGACTTGTTATTACATGCGGAGAAATATTTATTTAAAGTGATATAGCGCAAGGATTGGGGGTTAGCGCCTGGTCGATGGGCCTAGGTTGTCGACCAAGGCGCATAAGACCAGGACTACTATGCGACCAAGAGCTAGACTAGGGGGAAAACCAATGGGCGTCGGATATGGCACATGTCCACATGACCAGGGCCAAGAACCGGGGGTTGGGTGTCATTTGGCCCTGGCTCCTAGCCACATAGGCACTCCATACCGCCAAGGGCCCGAGGAAAAGGGGTGTGGCCCAGATTGTTTCCAAAAGTGGTTTTTTACTATATAAATTGGTTTTTTAATATTTGCAACCTGATTTTAATGGAGTTTTTCCCATTATTGGAGGATCTGGAGCCCGATTTGAGGCCAGATTTTGGGAGGAGGTTGGGATGTGAACCCAAAATAAAAATCTATATAAACTAGGTGTTTTTGATAGCCATGGGAGGTTTAGAACAAAAGAATGATGAAGAATTGTGAAGTTCAAGCCATTTTTATGCAGGGAAGCCATTGAGGAAGCGAGCTTTGGAGGCCATTTCCAGGAGTTCTACTCCACCTTTTTCAGTGTCGTCAGTTGTGTTGGATTCATGAGGTCGAGAAGAACACAACTAGACCAATTTGCAATCCAATTGATGTACTTTTTATGTACTTTTGAGGCATTGTATATTAATAAGAAAGCATCCCCCACTAATACAAAGGCCCGGAGACATAGGCAAGGTTTCCGAACTCCATTAACAATCTTTGGCGTTATGGTTTGTTGTTCGTAATGTTAATTTTTTGTTCTACATTCTTTATTATGGCTGCAACATTATTTCATTAAATCTTCTTATTCTCTATAATTTCTAAATGGTAAATCAACTCATGCAAATTACTTAACGAAGTATTTAAAAGATCATTTTCGGATCAGGTTGACAATTGGTTATTTTTTAATATGCATGATTACCAAGGAAAAGCTAAGTCGTGGTGAAGGGGAGCTTGTAGAAGGATATCTTGAGATTGGATCAAGAAAGAGGACATATCAAAGTGAGAAGATGGCATCGGAAGAAGGACTTTCTCAAAACGAAAGAGAGTTTCAAAGAACTTTATTTTCCACGTCTGAGATGGTAAAAGTGTTGTATGATGATTACTTGGAACAGAAGAGACTGGTTCAAGGGGAATCTTCAAAGCAAGACAAAAGTGAAGAAGGAGAGGACCCTCCAAAACCTCCTCCAAAACCTCCTTCATCTCCATCTTCTTCTTCTTCTTCAAGTACAAGTTAAAATTCTACTTCTGCAAGAAAACATTCTCATAAACATAAGCCTGATATGTCATTACTTAAACTTGATGTAAAATTTGTTTGTTTTTCCTATGTATGATGGCAAAGTTAATGCTGAGAAACTTGATAATTGGGTTATACATATGGAGGTATATTGTAATGTACAACAAATTAAAGATGAGGCTACCAAAATCATATTGGCATCACTTCATCTTGAATGCACAACTCTCATCTAGTGGCAAAGTAAGATTCAACATGGAACTCAGCAAGTTGGTAAGATTTTTTCATCATGGCATGATTTTATTTTCGCACTTAGAGAATAGTTATATCCATTGGGATATAAGGAAAAGGATTTAATTGAATGGCAAAGTCTTAAGTTAAGAAAAGGGCAATCAATGCAGGAATATGTAGATGAATTTTGTAAGATGGCTTTGATGTTAGATGTTCCATTGACTACACAAGAAACTCTTATGAAGTATATAGGAGGTTTGTCTGCTTATATTCGTAATAATGTATTTATGTTTGGACCTAATAATATTGATGAAGTTTTTGTTCAAGCAACATATATTGAAATAGGAAAAACTGTAGTTAGTGTATCAGGGGAATCATCTTAAAAGAAAGAAGGAAAAGGAAAAGGGAATGGGAAGAAAGAAAACTCAATGACAATGAAGGAAGAGAAGCTCTCTTGCAAACATTGCAAGAAAGAAGGGCACAATGATGAACATTGTTGGCAATTGCACCCAGAGAAGAAACCAAAGTGGTTCAAAGAGAGGAAAGGGAGGCAAAAGTTGCAGCAAAAGCACATCCAACAGACTTGGGGTCAGATTCGGGTGATAAGACTAAGATTACAATAGTTGGTTTGTCAAGTGGTGATTATGAAGATAGATTTAAATTGTTTCATATAAGGGTCATAATGAAACATACTAAGATCGATACCTTGATAGATAATGGATCTCAATCTAACTTAATTTCATAAGAAGTGGTTAAACAATTGGGATTCACAACTAAGTTACATCATAAACCTTACTCACTTAAATGGATAAGCAACAATCATAAATTGCCAATAACAAAGCAATGCACTTTAAGGTTTGCAATTTCCTCAAAGTTTGTGGATGAGGTAACATGTGATGCAATGCCACTAAATGAATGTGGAATGGTCTTAGGAAGCCCTTATTTATATGATTGCAAAGAAATCTTCTTCAAGGAACAGAATCAATATCACTTGTTTAAGAAGGGAACTAAATATGGTGTACATGCTCATCATATTAAAGAAAATCAAACTCTACCAAGGATGGAACAATTAAGAAAGGTAGCATATGCAAGAAACATACATATATTTGTGCCAAGTAAAGCAGTTGATATTAAGCACAAACATGAGATGGTTGTAGGATGTGAGTTCAATCATACTTTGTTTCAAGATAAGTTAATGTCGTGCAAGCCCGTCAAACTTATTGGTTCATTTTCAGTGATATTTCTGATATTATCGTTGCTAATGTTTTATACATGGATGGTAGTGGATTCAGTAAGATGTGAACAAGTTCAAATGGATAACAATATGATTTCAGTTGTCATGGTTATTATGCAATTGATTGTGATGCGACAGGTACATGAGACAGAATTTAAAGACAAAGGACAAGTGGGGAGGCCTATCCCATACTTGATGTCTGGTTAATATACTTTTGGAGGACCAAAAGGTCTCAGTGGGGAGGAAGGATCCAAAATGGATCCAAGAAGGCCAAAAATTCAAATTTCTCGTATTTGAATGAAACCAATGCCATCACATAGTGCTCGTCATGCCAATTCCGACAATATATTATTTTTCGAAAATCATGGACTTCGTATGGCAAAGTTATCACGATCTGAATTTTTTTCCCAAAGAGGCAAACAAAAAGTCAAAGTCAACAGTTTGTACTGCTAACGTCGGTAGTACATCAACATGACAGGGTGGATGACATCATGATGATGTCATCAAGCTGACATGGCAGCACCAGAGGCTGACTGGCATGGATTTTTGGTGTTTTCAGAGCTGAGTTGGCACTGTATGGATTCAACACGTGGACTGTACGGATGCTAACATGGCAGTATGTACAATGACATGGAAGCCACATATGTGGACATGTGGATGTGGCATGGTCGTACGGTCCTGAGTTGGAAGACAGGTGGCTTCCTCCGGGCATGATACATGGCAGGTGTATTGATTGTGCAGGGTGACAGACAGATTGTTGTGCGCTGACTGGTTTGGCACGGTCTAATCAGGAGGTGACACGTGGCCCAATCATAGGGCGCCACGTGGCACCCCGAATCGGGCCAATAAGGCCTGGTCAAAAATTTGTTTGGCACTCTGGTGGATTCAAACCCTCGACCTCCTGGCTTGGCAACAACTTCATAACCATGCGCTAGCCACTTGGGCATGTGTGTGACTTATTATTACATGCGAAGAAATATTTATTTAAAGTGATATAGTGCAAGGTTTGGGGGTTAGCGCCCGGTCAGCGAGCCTAGGTCGTCGACGAAGGCGCATAAGACCAGGACTGCTATGCGACCGAAAGCTAGACCAGGGGGGAAACTAACGAGTGCAAAATATAGCACCTGTCCACATGACTAGGGCTGAGAATCGGGGTTGAGTGCCATTTGGCCCTGGCTCTTGGCCACATAGGCACTCCATATGACTAGGGGCCCGAGGAAAAGGGGTGTGGCCCATATTTTTTCCAAAAGTGGGTTTTTACTATATAAATTGGTTTTTTTAATATTTTCAGCCTGATTTTAATGGATATTTTCCCATTATTCGAGGATTTGGAGCTTGATTTGAGGTCAGATTTTGGGAGGAGGTTGGGATGTGAACCCGAACTGAAAATCTATATAAACCAGGTGTTTTTGACAACCATGGGAGGTTCGTAACAACATAATGATGAATAATTGTGAAGTTCAAGCCATTTTTATGGAGGGAAGCCATTGAGGAAGCGAGCTTTGGAGGCCATTTTCGAGAGTTCTACTCCACCTTTTTCAGTGTCGTCAGTTGTGTTGGATTCATGAGGTCGAGCATAACATAGCTAGACCAGTTTGTAATCCAATTGATGTAATTTTGATGTACTTTTGATGCATTGAAGATTAATAAGAAAGCCTCCCCCACTGAGACAAAGGCCCAGAGACGTAAGCAACTTTGTCAAACTCTGTTAACAATCTTTGGCATTATGGTTTGTTGTTCTTAATGTTCATTTTATATTCTGCATTCTTTATTATGGTTTCAACATTATTTCATTAAATCTTATTCTTCTCTTCAATTTATAAATGGTAAATCAACTCATGTGAATTACTTAACCAAGTCTTTAAAAGATCATTTTCGGATCACACACAAAAGACGTCTTATAGTGTTTTGAATTCAATGTCTATTATTGTTAAATTTATTTCATATTTTTTTATTAACAAGTTTTCATTTTTATTTCTTTTATTTTTTGATATTTTATATATAGTGCACTCTCATCCATTATGCATCAGGATCTTTGACATTTGTCGTTGTTGTCAACAACAAGGAGATTCGGTACCATAGAATGTTGGTTTTGATGACACGACTAAAGTTGTTCAAGTTTCCAATCTATGTTTCATAGCTTTGATCTGGGCACGAGTTATGGATTTGGATAGTGAATGAGCTCTTCAGTGATGAGAAAAAATCATCGGGTTAGGAATCCTTCACATGGGCTAGAATTTCAACTTAAAAAAGAAATGATTAGGTTTTGACGAAGTAATTAAAATGTTGTAGATTCAACTTAGAAAACACATGATTAGGTTTTGCCTAAGTAATTTTAAATTTTGGGATATAAGAAAAAACTGTAAAATTTAGTAAACTTAAAAAAACAAAATGCTTAGGTTTTGCCAAAATAATTATTAAATTATGCCATATAAAGAAAAATTGTAAAATTTAGTAAGATTTGTTGAAAGGATTTATGTGGAACAAATCTAGGAAGGAAGACAATTAACTGTAAATGTACTTAAATAAAGTTAAATGTTTTGTCATTTCTTCTCATTTCTCATTTGAGGTGACTCAAAATTGATTGTGTATCATTTAGTTTTATCTAAATTTGAAAATGTGTTATAATGTTAATGTATGTACCTAAATCTTTATTTATATTTATTTTTTTAGGCAGATTTAAGTGTCCTGTGTTTGTTTTGGAAATAAAATAAAGAATTTTTATTTATTTATTTTATTTTTGAGAAGATCTAACTTACCTATGTTTATTTTGGAAAGAAAATTTTAGGATGGTAAATATTCTCTCGGAGGCAAAAAAAAAATTATTTATTGTATCTATTCAAGGATTGAAACATTTTACATGGTATGTTTGCAGATATTTTATGTTAAATAGTCTCGATAAAGTGGATTCTCGTGCAATTGTAAGTGGCATTGAGTGTGTGTTCGTTGCTCAAATTTGTATTAGGTTTGAGTACGTTGTGTTTTTAGTAATATGTAAATTTAGGTTTGAGTAATAATTGTTGGAGTTTTGAAATGTGTAAGTGAGTTTCAAGTTTCGATTCTTAGTGATTTTTTCTAGAAATTTTACAATTTATCATAGACGTCATTAAAAAAAAAATTATTTTGTAAGAGGTTTATGTTCAAATTTCAATATTTATTTTATTTCTACATATATTCTTTTAAATTTTTAATTTGATCTATTTATAGATTTATGTTTTTTTATTATTTTCAATACATAAGATAAATATTTACAACAACATTTAATCAAAGTAAATCTCAACATAAATACATTATTCATAGGTAAATTTAACAATGGTTAAAAATAAAAAGGTAAGGACACTTGTATTTATATTAAAAATGTATTTTTTATAATATAATTTTGAACTTTTGGGGGCGGCAGGCACAGGGGGAGTTGCCTTTGACTCCGAAGGAAACAAGGTTATGGATTTCACTTGGGGATTAGAAAAAGCTACTAATATTCACGCAGAGGTCCTTTCAACATTCATGGGACTTCGCCTTATTCCAGCCAATAGATCAAGGCTCACGATAATTGGGAACTCTGATTCTATCACTAAGGGACTTCGTTAAAATCTCAAGACCACGAATCCCAATATTGCCAAAACTCTACTCTGAATCAGAGACATGGAACAAAAATTTGATAAAGTTTGTTATTACCATGTGTATAGATCTCAAAATGCCCTAGCAGACTCTCTCACTAAAGAAGAAAAATTGTTTGTTATCGGGAAGTTAAGGCAAAGCTTAACATTCAGCTATTAATCTATACCCTATGCATATTGCACATATTATGCTACTCCCCCTAGACAATATGTTTCACGCACCTCCCTCCTTTGAACAAATTCACGATCACTCGGCATGCCCTTCTCCTCCTACACATGTCGATTGGTCTTGCGATCGACACCCTCCTTCATATGTGCCCCCCTTCACACTACTTTATGTCACTTCCGCCTCCCCCTCACGCTGGAAATGGTCCTTTGCATTCAACACTCCCCCCTGCAACATTCCTCGCACACCCTGGAGATTTATGGGACATATGACCATGGTCTCACCCTACGTCACCCACTGGAGTGGAACTCATTTCACCAATGTCATGATGTTGGCTCTTATCCTTCGCGTTGTATTGTCGTTGACTTTATTTGTTAGCTAGCGTGGAATGCACCTGAAGCACAAAGATGGTGGCACTTTTCATTCTCATCCCAAGCCCGAGTCTCTCAATTGGTTGCTGGAACGATATCAACCCCGCGTAATTATGTGGCACCGTAGCAGGGGTGACTTCCAGTGCTCAGAGTGCACTACTAGCAGAATTCAAGAACAATTTCAAGTGCAACGGGAAGAAATTGCATCGCTCAAAACGCAAGTTGAAAAACAATTTCGACAGTTCCAGGCTTAGGAGCAATGTCACAATGCAAAAATGGCTCTAGTCATGCGAGCGATCAATAAGAACTCATCCCTAATTTGCTCCATTCGTCGGTCTCAACAACAACAAGGCGTCCAAGAGAATAATTGCCCAACCATTTCCGCAGAAGCCATAGCCTCAAATGAAGCAATCCACCCGCAACTGCATCCAAATGCACATCTAGTCCCAGTAGTGGTTCAAGCAAACTATCCAAACCCAACAACAACTCAGGAAAATGAGGTCCAACAACAGAATCAAGTGGACACAAATCTCCATTTGCACTAGTTTGCATGTTTAACAAAGTTTTTTATTTGCTCTGCTCCTTCATAGCCATCTTCCCTTGACATTTTTGTATAAATAACATTATCTAAACTCGGAAAATACAAATAAGAATAGGGATAGAGATATAAGTTTTTTTATACATATTCAGCCTATGAGAAATTTGTAATTCTAGGAGAAATCCAGGCCCTTTTCTAATATAATTATATTAGAAAACTTTGAACTTTGAAATAATACTTTGAACTTTTGATAATAATCATTAATTTTTTTTGTTTAAGAACTTCATAATCTATGAATTTTGAATTTTGTGAAGGTAAAATTTAGAATCACAAATAACTCGAGTTACAAGTTTTTTGGTTGATTGACAATAATGAATATCAAATTTTAGCATTGATATGTAAACATTTGAAATATCAAAATGAATTAGTTGTTTATTTATTATAACTTTATCATATTTGAATTTGAAAATATTTAAAATAGTATTTTTAATTTATATTTTTTTTTATATGAACAAATTTTATAGTATTTTTAAAAATAATATATCAAAATATTTAAAATATTATTTTTAATTTATATTTATTTTTTATATGAATAAATTTTGTAGTGTTTTTAAAATCAATATATTTTTATGGAATGTAAAATCTTTATTAAATGAAATAATATTATTCATTTTAAAAGTCTTTAGTTTTAATAGTTTAGTTTAATTTCTTAAGAAAAAATAATTTGTATTTTTTATAAAATAATATCAAATTTTAAGATAAATTAACATTTAAAATAATACTTATTTCTAAATTAATGTTTTGAATATATAAAAAGTATTTGTTAGATATTTATTTTTAGATTAATATTATTAATAATTGATGGTTGGAATATATATAAATATATGTAGTAGGTTAAAGATTCTATTAAATGAAGATTTTTTCACGGGATATTTGTTTAGGATCCGTAGATTTAAGTGATTATTTTTGTAGAATCTTAATTCCCTGAAGCATGTTGAATCCATTTTTGCATTCAGAAATAGATTTTGAACAACGACAACTAACCAACACCCTATTGCCAAAAAACCATTATTTGTGTATCTTTTTCATATCCATAATTAAAGTTTACAAACTCTAATATAATATACCATGATCATTTTCTCAATAAAACTTAGAAAAAATTATATCATGTATTAACTTTAAAAAAACCTCACATAATATAATTTACAAAATAACTATTAATAATTAATTATAAATATTGATTTAATTAAATTTAATCATTATTTATATCATATTTTAATATTTTTCTATAATTTAAATATAACTAAAATATACATTTAAAATCATTAAAATAAAGATAAAAACTTTTTTTTTTT
>JZKD02S1917122.1:540500-557348 GCA_000966675.3 Picea glauca
TAGTATTTGACTTTAATTAATTTATGAATATGATAAATTAAAATTAATTTTAAATATCAAATTTATTATATAAAAATTTAAAAAAAATTACAATATAATTATAATTACAATTACAATTATATATATTAGTTGGTAAACACAAATTTATTCATGATATTTTGAGATAAACTATTCATAAAATTACGTTCTTTCAAAGTTGTGTTCGTGTCATTGAGATCTCAAAAGTTTTTCATTATTGTTGTCAAACAATTTTTGTGTCATAATAGTTGTTTGATATTGAGATCTCTAAAGTTTTCCATTATTGTTATCATTCTCAAACAACTTGGTATTACAGAATTTTGATTTTGATGATGCAACAAATAAATATAGTGTTATTTGTCTTGACATAGAATATGGGTCTCAATGGTGTACTTGTCTCACTAGATATTGAGTGGTGCATACCTACAATTATCCCATTCATGTATGTTATAATTGGAAAGTGTCCACTCAAATGAATTAGATTTTCAAGGGAATCTTTTATGAACTTAGGTTATTTTTAAAATTATTTATTATATTTGATAGTATAAATTTTGAACTTTGAAAAATGTGTTTACGTGAATAACTTATCTTATAAAGAAATATAATTTTAAGGTAGGAACTAGCCACTTTGCAACTATTCCCATTATTACTTTAGTTTTGGATAAATGGGAATAATTTTAATTTTAATTTTTAAATATTGATTTATTAATTAAATATTATTGTTAAAATAATATGAGATAAATCACCTTTATCTTTATCTATTGAAATTATTGTTTTATTTTAGGTTTTCTTGTATTGTAATTTTAGATACATTCTTGAAACGTCTTTATGGTCGATATTCAATGGATTAAATTTCATCTTTTTTTCTTCATTTTATTGAGATAGAGATTAGGGGAAGTTTCATTTTTCATGATAGAAAGGAAATGAGAGTATGAGGAAACTAGGATACACATATTTATATAAACAATAAAATAATGAGGAGAGAAAATATTGTTGAAGGTTCTACAAATCGTTGAAGGTTTGGGTTCTACTTATTGTTATTTAGAAGTGGCCAGTATTGACCAACATTGTCTTTTAGTCTAGAGACATTGGTATCAATTGAGGATAATCGAACATAGTCATTGTGGGAGGTGTTTCTTGTGTGAATCCTCTTACCTCCATCATGCACAGAGGATAAGCATTCATCTCCTTGTATATATGTAGGTAGCTATCTCCCATTTAGTAACATAATGATTATCCAAATTAAGGTTTAGAATATTAAGTATGCATAAATTTAAGAGGTTGTGTCTCATCGGAGTAGGAAAATTGAAAAATTGGAAGCATAATGCAGTATGTTGAACAAACTAGTCTTGGGTCTTACCAAGAGTTACTACTCTTTGATTTCTCTTCCAAAGGATTCAACTTGGTTTTTTTTAGCTCTAGTGAAGGACACAGAGACAATCCAACAAGCACCTGGAGATTTGGAGATGGAAAATATTGAATTAATGCACCAAGTACGGGAAAACATCAAACATGAAGCTCTTAGTGAGCACTTCCTTTTTAATCTCGTGTTTTTAAATGTTTTGTAAGGTAGTTTTGGTCTTAGATCCGTGTGCTATTATATATACTAGTCCATTTCTCATTTATACTAGTCCATTCCTCATATATACTTGCAAGATTGCTAAAGAAACACAACATATTTGTAATTTTGGGACTTGAAACACAATACTCTAATAAGTCCTTTTGGGTTTGTATTACTATGTTATATGATGGAATCACAATCACTTTTCAATCCAAATTTGTATCATAAAAAGTTTGATTAAATATTGTCAAATTCAAGTAAATATAGTTAATTTAGAATAATAACATTAATCATCACCAATTAATCATAATTTAAATTATGGAAGTGCTATATAGTGGTTCTCTCTATTGTTTGTGCACAACTTGTAAAGAGGGATATGGTAATATGCTTTAATGTACTATTTGTAATCTAATATACTTTGAGATAGTGAGGGGAAACACTTTTATATTTGTTGTGAATTGAGAAGTTACAATGGATAGACAATACATTTTATTTTGGAAACCGCCCTATGTAGTTTAAGTTGGATTTATTTGTAAATACAAGCAGGGCGTCGATGCTCTAAATGTAAGATTTTCATATACTCCAAGTTAACATTACATCTTGAATTCTTGTGAATTGTCAGTATAACAAAGCACAAGTCTTAGGCTTGAAATTCATTTACTATGTTTATTGAAAATGAGTACTTATTCATTGGATCTAAGTTCAATTTACTTCAAGAAATGCATTTCAAGATAAAAAAAAACCATAGATCGCGGGTTCTAAATTCATTAAGATGTACTAAAAATGATTATTTGTGTTTCACCTATAAACAAACTTCTACTAAATTGACATTAATTACATCAAAGGCATTATTTTAAAGGGAGGGTTCTCTCTACCTTTCGTCGTCTGTCGAGAACCACTTACAACCATAAATTGACATTAATTACATCAAAGACATTATTTTAAAGGGAGGGTTCTCTCTACCTTTCGTCGTCTGCCGAGAACCACTTACAACCAACCAAGTGTCCCTTCTCTTTAACCTATTACAATTTGCCACATGTAATTTGTTTTTTGAGTGCTTCGCCAAGTCCAATAGAATACGTTGAGCCAACTACTTCATCGACAACAACTGTGTCTTGTCTTGACTGTAAAAAATGTGCCCAGCCACTTTTTAGTTCATTTCTCAAGCTATCTGATCTCTGCAACCCATTTCCCCAACTACACTGTCGAACACCTCTGTATTGGAACTTGATATTGTTTGGCCCTCCCTTATGTTTACACTTGTGATTCATGGAAGGCGGTATAGTTGGGGGACTTCCACATCCACCTTTTTCTTGGGAAACCGTGGAACAACGCCCTTCTCGATTTTCATTTTTCATAGTTCTCGATTGCCTGAAACAAGAAATCGACTAATTCTGCCTATGTTGTGCCTCCACTGTTTCTTTTCCTCTTGATGAATTTAAACTCCAATTCAATGACAAATGCTTCCTTCCTCCCTTCGGACCATGGATGCTTCATATTTATTTTTTAAAAGACTATGTTGGTTTAATTCATTAATTCATTGGAGGTCGATTGTTGAGGAAGAGATTGAATGTAGGAGCAATCAACCCAAACTATTGTGTTGTTGATCACTCGTCTATCTTCTATGCAGTATAATGTAGTACTCGAAACAATGAATCCATTATGTTGGTGCTTGAAGTTATCCATAATTCAACCATACCAGTTATTCATAATTCAATAGTTGGTATGGGAGTTTTGTGTTTATATTTATTTGCATGTTTTTATTGGTAGGGAAGTTTTGTTGTTCTACATTACTGTTTAATTTTCAATCAGCATAATAAATGCTCTTACAGCTAGAATGGACTTATACATATAAGTTTAAAGGTTCATTTACAAGGTAGTGAGATCATTTCATGCATTATAAACAAGTTCAAAAGGAAAGTTCCCGTTGGTTCAAGTGAACGCCTATTCATTTGAGAACACATAAAAATTCGAATGGTTGTAAAACTTCTTTCTTTTCAAATGAATATCCATATTTTTAAACTTCACATAATTGAAATGTATTATCTAATTGCGCTTATGTTTACAACTTATGTCATTATCATGGTGTTACCAATGTACTTTTAATACAAAGTAGACTTGGGCCTTTATTGGTGTAGAGTAGTTGTGTATAAAAAAGATGAACATGGAACATTTTGATTAGGGTCAATCATTCATTATAAAGATATTAACTCTATATAATATAACAAGGTCGATAGAACATAATTAATATAACGTGACAAGTTCCAAATATTTTGTATTTTTTTTAATAAGTGGGATCATTGTAAACCCATGTAAATTATTTATGGATAAAATATAATTTGTTGCATTTTATTTATGTGAAAGAAAACCATCCTCATCCTAAAACAAACTAACAAACTATATGATGTTTCTAAAATATTTGTTTATTTTCAATGTTTAACAAGCTTAATGCTTTTTCATCTTTTTTACCTATAGTTTTTTAGTCCATTATGATTTAATGAAACGAATCTTATGTGTTTCAAAACCTATTTCCAATTACAAGTAGAATTACATTTAGAAAACTCACATTTATTTGAAACTGTGGGGTAGAAATTATTATTTACCCAGTCAAACATTGTGATTAAGAAACATAAGTGTACCCATTGTAGTGATTTAGTAGAAGTATGGGAACAAAAAATATGATGATGATGATTAATGTCCATTGAGACTAATATGGGGTAGAAATTATTATTTACCCAGTCAAACATTGTGATTAAGAAACATAATTGTACCCATTGTAATGATTTAGTAGAAGTATGGGAACAAGAAATATGATGATGATAATTAATGTCCACTGAGACTAATTGGTCTATAGGACCTTAAGAAGGGTCCTTAAGAAAGTAAGAAATCACTTTAATTTTTTTAAAATTGTTCATACAATATAATGTATCTTCACAAATAATAGTTTAATTTGTTATGTGACATAAAAAAATTAATTTAAATAATGTATTTTGATATGTTACACATAACTTCTTTAATTAAAATTATGATATAATAGTTTATTAGTATCATTAAGAGTTACTCTTAAATTAATTTATCTTTTTTTTATCTTTGATATAATAAAAATAAAAATTGAGATTTTTAAAATTATTGGATTTTTTCCTTTATCATTTTCTACCCTTTTAATTCGTATATATAATATGAATTGAATTTATGGATCTGTTTTTTATTTTTTTTTAATATCCTCTATTTTTTTTGTAACATTGTGTTTTTGTCTAATGGTAGTTGAGTTTTGTAATGCTTTGGTAGTGTTCATGTTCCGCCGTGTGTGTTTGTGTAGTGGAGGGGTCACACACATAACAATAGTGTCATCCATATGACATCATATGTTGTGAGGAGATGTTATGTATTTGTACTTGGATTATGTAGTTGTATTTAGAATGTGGAAACTTTTGTCGTTTATGTGATTAGAGGTTTTCTAATGGAGTGAGAATCGTATGATTGTTGGAATGGAGTAGTGCATAGAATTGGGAAACATAAGTAAAGGTAAATTTGGGCCAATAATAAAGTCCATTAGCATTTGTATATTCAACATCCTAAAAGGATAAGGTTTCACTTGGGACACTAATGAATGTTACATGAGTAAATTTGAATAGTAAGAAAAAAAAATGCAATATCATCTTATCACCATGTATTCATTATACATTTAGATAAGCACACATAACACATAACATTTTAGAGAGGAAACCATTACACAATCATTTATATTCAGTCCATAAGAAAAATCCATTCATGACTCTTCATAACTCCATAAATTGTCAAGAGATTTAAACCATAATCTATGCTTCTTCCATACAATCTAATACTAATATTTCAATACAAGACTCAATTAAACAACCATCCAACCCTCATCCTATCATTTGCATTCATTTATATAAATTTTAGATCAATTACAATTAGTTAAAACCTCCTACAACACAACTTTCCAACACACATATAAGAAGGTGCATTAATTCTAATTACATTGATAACTTTTGTCATGCAAATCAAAATAGGGTATGTAGCACACAACTGGGCACACTAACTAAAATCTACACGTAAAGAAAAACTATGCATGCAAAGACTAATTGCACACAATCTCTTCAAAACCATAAAATAAGGCACCAATAGGCCCCTAAGAGGCCCCGACAATATGATTGTCTCATCATTAAGATAACATAGCTAATCCCTACAAAATAAAATCCAATGAAGGAAGCTCTTTCTTAACTTGATCAATGAACTCGTTGAAGACTTGGGTTAGATTGTCATAGGAAGTCATCAAATACTCTATTTATTTATGAAATTGAGTACTTGATTCTATAGGTGCTTTCCCTTTTTCTTCTCAATCTCTAAAATCATTTTTTAGATCTCTAACAATCGTAAACGATCATGAATATTTGGAAAAAATATTCACTTAGGGGAAGAATAAGAAGACCTAACATTAACATATGAGCCTCACTATCAAATAAAATGGAATGGATAAGTGTAGTGATGATTGTGTGCCCACGTCAGCTCATTTCAGAATACTACAAGAAGGAACTCGTAATAGGATAGGGTTGGACGGACCCTACTTAGTACAGAGGATTGGTCTTCCAACAATGCACCGTCAATGGAACCATTGGAAGGAATTGAAAGATAGTTTGACTTAATCTAAAGTAGGTAAAAAGAAGTTCCACAACATATTTTGTGCTTTCTTTTTTATTTAAAAATGTGTTTTTCATATAAGATTCTGGATTATTGCATCAATATGTAGATTTTAGGAGTAAGAAATCTCCAAGCCTTCCAATGCAAAATTTTGTGCAACTCTTTCTCATAAAGAAGGTGTTGTGATCTACTTGTTCCCCTTATATTTAATCTCGTTATGAAACCTAAATTTGCATAAATTTTTTTATCTTTTGTCACTATTAATTTAAGGTCTCGGGGCTTTCTTTCGTGTAGGTTCAAGTAGTATCATTGAAAGATGTTGCCAAGGCATTGCCGGGTGAATGAAAAGAATCAACAAAGTTAAATGTAAAAAATCCATGCTCTCTTCCTCTAGATTATTTCTTAGAAGTTTTCAAATGATCAAACCCAATTATTTTACTTCATTTCCCATCTCATTTTTGTTTCCAAATTAATGTGATTATATAACATTGCAAGCGTCCTCTCATCATTGAATATCATAGAAAAGGTAAATAATTTCTTCACACAAGATGTGTTCTGAACAAAATATTATCAAGTAGTGAAACCTCTCTAATTTTCAATCTTATTTCTTTAATATACTCATACTATGGAGAATTGGAAGCCTAATTTCAAGTGGCTGGAAGTCAAAGACAATCCCAAATCAAGTGGTTAGTAGTCAAAGTCAACCCAAAATACATTGTCGTTACATTTCCATTTTGAAATTTAAAATTCCACCTTGCTAATTATCATAAGAGATAATGATTTTATTCTTTTGGTATTTTACTATCTCTTAGAAGATGGTGATAAGGAAAAGATAGTTCAAAACTATGTTCTCAACAAATACAAACACAATGACTATCCCCAAAAAAAAGTGTGTTTGTTCACTAAACAAGGATGGGTTTGAATCTCACTTCCAAACTTTATATACAAAGGCTCCTTCATATGTAGCCTCTATGACCAAGGTGTACAAGCATATCCAGGGTCGTATGCAATCCCATCCCAATTTATTGACACAAAGACTCTATCATTCCCATGCTAGGCATGGCCACCTCAAGATCTAGGGTATTGACAAGATGATTCTCACAAAGCCTTGGAAAAGAAATGCAATGATTTTTTTGTCATAAAAAGCCAAATCTCCTTCATGTTTAAAGCCTTCAATATAACCAAGCCAAGTTTTATGTTGAGAAATAAGTATTGGTCCATAAGTTTTTTCTTTAGCCTATTCTGCAAGTTCCATTTACAACAATAATGCTTAACCAATATCTACTCTACTTAAGGTTTCAACCATGCAAACAATCATCTCAACAAGCATCAAGATTGATACAATCATCAAATTTATTTTCCCTATACTACCATAATGAAGGTAATAATCCATTTCATCTTTCTCTTTCAAAAATAAAAAAGAAAGGTGTTGTATTGATTAATATTGTTTTCTAACAACCATGGACCAAAAGTTCATGCACTGAATGAATTCCTAGAAGTCATGGTAATTGCAACTAGTTATCTTTGCAATGGTGAACACAACTCCAACTTCATCTCTAGTCCATTTTGGTCATGAGCCTAATGACTCAATTACTAAAGTGACATGAAAACAAAACCATAACGATGACGTTTTTTTAGGGGAATGATTCCTCTACAAACTTTCATTGTCTATCATAGACATATCTAAGGTTTCCATTTGTCCTCCCTTCATTGTCTATCAATTGTGTATCTAAGGCTTCCATCTATCCTAGAATTAATGTCGCCTGCATTACATGTTATGTTCCTTTGACTTTTTGTAGCTACGTTGAATGTGTAAATAAGTTTTCTCTATTATTCCCCCCACCCTCATATATATGCGAGTGCGAGTGGGGATGAAGAAGATAATAGAGAAAACTTAAATATGAGGGTGAGGGGGGAATAATAGATAAAACTACCTTGAATATGTACGTCTATCAAGGAGAAAGCTTTGTAATAGAAAATACCTTGTAAAATAGTTTGGAAGTTGTTTTAACAAGAGAGCAACTACTATGTAAATATTTATATGTCATTTGCTAGAACCAAGATTGAGCAATTTCCCATGTAAATCCTAAGTGGAAATAATAGGCATTACAAAGCCTATAAAAAATTTAAGCAAGTTTGTGGTTTCAATTTGAACATGAAAATTTTGTACACATAAATAAAAAGAAACACATTATACCCATACCAAAATCAATCATGTTTTTTTTCATTAATCATTTTGATACTCTTGATACAGATTATGGTTAAAAAACAAGAATCACATTGACCATGCACCTACTATGTTGTACAAATGAGAAATGCAAAAGGTTAAAAAGGGACAGTGAACTCATAAAACAACATACGGAGTTCGTTACCCAACAGCTCCGTTAGACTGAAAGTTTAAAGGTCGCGTGTTCTATCCACGCTCGCGCGTTGCATGATCAAATCTAAATATATTGTTTTAAGATAGTGGATCCGTGGCGCAATGGTAGCGCGTCTGACTCCAGATCAGAAGGTTGCGTGTTCGATTCACGTCGGGTTCAATCTCTTCCTTTTCTTTCGATTTCGTTGAAAAATCTCCGTGATCTGTCAATCGGGTTAAGGATTCTGGAACATGTCGATCAAAAACTTCGACAATGACAAAAATTAAAATGTCTGAGCCCAAACTTGAACCGGGGACCTTTAGTGTGTGAGACTAACGTGATAACCGACTACACCACCCAGACACTTGATACATATTTCATACATTTTCCAATGCCTTTTAAAACAGATTTTATTGAATAGTCTCGTGGTGATTAAATTACGTAAATTGTTACCGGAAACAGTATGGCATTTGGATTTTGAATTTCATGTACGTAACATAATTTCACCAAAGTTTTGATGAAAAATGACAAATATTCTCCAGGTTAATCTAAATAAAACATTGAAACTGAAATTTTACGAAAGACCATCAATCATTTACTAACCATTATAAGGGAATGTTTAATATAAATTTAAATAAATAATGATAAACATCATCTTATAAATTTTTAAAATAAAAGGTTAAATTGTAATTGGTTTTATATCGGTTTAATGGTTAAGAACATGTGTTTACTCTTAAGAGGTTACAAGTTCAAATTCAGAGGGGGTAGGGTATGTATATCTCTGTAGACTTACCAGTCAAAGGTGGGTCCCTTGTCCCACAAACAAGAGGGTTAATGCATCATCTTTATTCAAGGAAAACAATATCACCTAATTGGTGCTCCATAAGAGGTTATTTTTTAGGAAGACATGCTCTTAGCAAATCATAAGTAATTTTGACTTTTACTCTAGGATCAAAAACAGTTTCAGCTTAGATAGTATCCAAAAAAAACTAGTGTCTCATGTAGTCATCACTAAAGCTACCTTCAATGAAATCATGTGTGTAGCATCTAGCCTTAATCCCATGTGTACATAATTACATAAACTAAACTAAAATTTATATAGTAATGTATATGAGTTGTGCATCTAACCAACTTTTCTTGTTCTAAATTTGCCAATAAAATGTCATCCTACCTTATTACATGTCTCTTGAAATGTATTCACAACACAATCCATTTTAAACTCAAATTATTATTCTTATATGATCTAAAAAGGCTTTAAAGAGGAAAAACGTATCAATAAAAAATTATCCAATGATCATCTTTAAACCTAAGATACACCTAATAATATTTGTGAACAAGGTTTTCAAGATAGTGAAATGTACTATCAAAATCCAAACAATGAACAGTCAAATTATAATAATAATTGTGAACAAGGTTTGATGGTGAAATGTACTATCAAAATCTAAACAATGAGAAGTCAAATTTGATGGTGAAATGTACTATCAAAATCTAAACAATGAGTCAAATTTTATACAACATGCATATTCAAGTTCTCAAGATCAATCCATATTAATGGATATACTCATTATGAAATAAACATAAAAATACTCATTGGAAAAAACAGCAGACATAAAAATAAACATAAATCTTCATGTGAAGATATAGATTTTCATATGGATTTGTGTAAATTTGTGTAATTGTAGTAATAGGAGGTAATATTTACATTTGGTGATGCATGTTTGAGTTGACACAGATGCATTCCTTCCTTATCTTTGTTATATTTATTCTATGTTGTTTTGCATTGAAATTGAATTTTTTGTATTTTTTTTATATTAATTTTAGCAATAGGTTAGTAAGGAGTTTTTATTTTACTAGTTGGAACAAAGTATTTGCTTCTAATATGAAACTCTTTTTAATGATGTATTGTAACAAGCATTCAGTTTTACTTGAGCAAAAATAAATCAACATAATATTTTATTTTTTTATAGTTACATTGTGTAGAACAAAAAAGCTACTTAGATTCATTTATAATAGTGTAAAGACAATATATTAATTTTCAGCTCTACCGAGCATATATATATATATATATATATATATATATATATATATATATATATATATATATATATATATATATTATTTGAAGGGTGTGTTAGAGACATTAAATATATATATATGGTTGGAAAATATAAAAAAATGTGATTTTTGCTAGCAAACTTTGGTGTACTTAGGATATGTGATTAATATAAGAGAACTCAACACTAATCCTATGAATATGGAGGCCATCCTCAAATGTGAAACTATTACTTTTTAAGTGTCCTTGAAGTAAAGAGCTTTGCAAGAGAAACCCAATACATTTATAAGTTCATAACATCATTTCCAGTAATAGTTATAATAATTCATGTTATAACAACCAATGATAAGAGTTTTTAATGGGGAAATAATAAATAAACAACCTTTGAAGAACTAAAATGTAAGGTCAATGAAGCACTAGTCTTGATAATGCTCAATTTCTAGTATTTTTTTTCAAGTGGAGACAAATGCAAGTGGATATGCTATGGGAGCAATCCTAATTCAAGGAGGTAAGTTCGGATATCTATCATTCTAAGTTGTTTCATGGAGTAGTCTTGGACTAACCCACATATGAAAAAATATGCATGCCTTAGTGTATTAGGAAACAAACACCCAAATAGCATAAAAATAGAAATAGAAATAACCACGGCTTGAGAATTAGATAGAAGAATGAATGAGAAGACACTTGAAGGGGGAAACCTCCTTTTACAATATAACAAATGCACAAGATGAGATGCTCACTAAAACTAGGTCTCTTTGGTATATATATACCTGAGACAAAAGGGTACAATTACAATTAATGCATCTAGTTGACCAATAGGGACAACCCTAATATAACAATAGAAATTTAATAACTCAATATCTACAACGAAACATGCCCCTCCCCTTCAAATAAGTGTTTCTCTCAACACTTGATTAGTTGTGGATGTTTCCACATGAATAACACATCTTTCAATGTTGCCTCTTCTACTAGTAGGTTCTTCCACCTGATGATGTATTTAGTAATAACTCAATTTCATAGTTGTTTGATCCTTGTTTCAAAGTCTTTTTTTAGTTCTCATATGATTTTCCCTTATTCAAATCTCTAGTAAAATAGTTTGAATTGGGATCTTGTCACCAATTACCTTCTTTAGGAAAGAAACATGAAAGACTAGATGTACATGTAAAGATGGAGGCAACTCCAATTCATAAGCCATACTTCCAATCCTCTGCAACATCTTATAGAGACAATAGTACTTGGGTGCCAATTTATTGTCCTTCTTTTGTTGTTTGATGGGCATCTATTTGTACAGTTGTAGTCGTAGAAATAACCAATCTCGCACTTCAAATTCCCATTCACTATAATGTTGATCTTCTTGTTGCTTCATCATATTTCGTGTTACATCCAAGTTGTCCTTTAATAGTTGGAGAACCTCTTGTTGGTGTTCTATGTGTGTTGATTTTTCTATATGAGATAATATTATTACAATGATGAGTGTTCCATATATAGAGAACATATGGTGACCATACATGAAAGGATGTGTCCCTTGGATAATCAATAACTATTTCTTATTATCATTTACTTATTATATATATTATTTAATAATTAATATGAGAGAATATCTTCCCAATGTTGTCCAAACATCAACACTCCTTCTCAACGAGGGAGACATTTTGCATCATGCCAAGCTTGTCTCTAAAGTACAGAAACTTCGTCCTAGACTCATGACACTTGTCTGTTAGTCTTGGGAGATGTCTCTCTCCTACCTGAACCGAGGAGAACTCCAGCAGCTCTCCCTCTAATCCAATTAACTCTCTCTGAGATCAGGCTCACTCTGGGTCCGCATGTGATAGCATCTAGCATCTTGAGTCCTTATCATTCATTGTCAAATCACCATGACTAGGAAAAAGACTACACCATGGTCATTCACCACAGGTACACCCATGTGAGTGAATTTCAGCTTGATGCTAACACGTGGAAAACACCTCAAGCACCTTGAGTCCATATTATTCCTTGTCATGATCAAGGAAGGACTATGCCTGGGCCCATTTACCACAAGTGCACCTTTATGATAAATGTATACTATCTCCCTTGGTCTGCAGCCCAATCTAGGAGAAGGTTCGCTTGATGTTGAAACATCAATACTCCATCTTATATAGGGAGGTATATTTCCATGATGTCTTCATCTAGTAGTACATTGACTACTCTATAATCAACTAGTATCACGCATCTACTATCGAGTGACACACATTCACTGTCAGTGGTACACAACCATTGTAGTAGCACACAACTATTGTCCAGAGACACACAATCTCTGCTAGTTGTACAGAACCACCATAGTAGCAAAATCTTTGTCACACATGGCACTCCCATGTGGACATCTAGAGGCTACTCCCTCTAGGAACAATAGGTTCATCTCCTCATATTGTGTGACATCAAGGTCAACTCCCTTGACATTTCCTCATGTGCTCTCCACAAGGGATGTATCCTCATGTGCTCTCCACAAGTGACGTTGGGATATAAACCCAAACCCACTTATCCCTTCTCGGATAAGTGTCCCACTTATCCCTTCCCGGATAAGTGTCCTCACATATCAACTCAACTCAATCACATAGGAGTATGATCTAGAGAATGTTTGTCACACATGGCACTCCCATGTGGACTTCTAGAGGCTACTCCCTCTAGGAAAACTAGGGTCAACTACCCATAGTGTGTGACTTCAAGGTCAACTCCTTTGACATGTCCTCGTGTGCTCTCCATAAGAGATGTTGGGTTATAATCCCAAACCCACTTATCCCTTCTCGGATAAGTGTCCTCATATATCAACTCAACTCAATCACATAGGAGTACGATCTGGAGAATGTCTCAGGAAGCTACAAACATCAACACTCCCTCTCAGCAAAGGAGGCATTCTCTGCCACGCCAAGCATGTCACGAAAGTACTCGAACTTCGTCCTGGTTAGGTAAGAAATTCAACAACCTACTCATATGTAGGAAGGTATTGCATCAGTATTGCCTTCTTCTGCACCACGTCTCGGATGTAATGGTACTTGATCTCAATGTCTTTCAATTTTCCATGAAACATAGGATTCTATGAGATATTCACACAACTATGGTTATCATAATTAATAATGGTGGAATATAGCACATGTCCAAATAAATCTGCAAGGAGCTTGTGAAGCCACACTGCTTCGCAGACTGCCACGCTCAATGCAATGGACTTTGTTTCTGTGGTGCTCAAAGCCACATAAATCTATTTCATGCTACACTAGGAAACCATGGTAGATCCCAAAGTGAAGTAACACCAAGAGGTGTTCTTCCTATCAACTGCGCTCCTTTCCCAATCAGAGTTAGTATATCCCTGCAATCACATGTCGATACTGGAAGTATATCTCAGACCATGTCCAACTATGCCTCGTAGGTATCTCAACACACACTTCACAACAATCTAATATGTTTGTCTCGATTGACTCGTAAACTGTCTAAGTGCACTCACTACATAGAAAATATCTGGTATGGTGTTAACCATATACATCAATGATCCAATCAGTTTTATGTACAGGATCGGATCAATCTTGTCGAAATCGGAAGAAAACACACTTAGTTTCTTCATATTCATCACCATTGGTGTAGCCATGCACTTACAGTTCAACATCCCAAACTTCTTCAATATCTCAATTGTGTACTTCCCATGACTCAGGAATATCTCATCAGTTCTCTGCCACACTTCTGGTCCCAAGAAGCAGTGCATCATGCCAAGGTCCTTCATCTCAAACTCGGAGTCCAACACATACTTACATTCAACAATAAGTCTCTTTGTACCGGTGAGGAATAAATCATCAACGTAGAGGACCAAAATCAAGGACTCACCATTAATAGTCTTGTAGTACCGGTTGGGATCAACAACACTTTTTTTGAAGCCCAAACTCATAAGGAGTTCATCAATCCTCGCATACCAAGCTCGAGGTGCTTGCTTGAGTCCATACATGGTCTTCTTCAACCTGCATATATGAGACTCCTTCGCATGTATCACGAAACCATCTGGATGCTCGATGTATACTTCTTCCTCAATCTATCCATTGAGAAAGGTTGGCCTCACATCCATTTGATGTAGTCTTCAAGCCATGGATGTTGCAATGAAATAATCGTCCAGATAGAGGTGTATCGAGCAACAAGAGCAAATGTCTCCTCATAATCTATTCCCTCTACCTAAGAGAATCCTCTAGCAACAATTCTCATTTTGTGCATCTTGATGCTCCCATACTATCTCCACGACGGTCCATCATGTCCAGCTTGAACCGAATGTCTTCCAAGTCGTTCCCGAGCTCGAAGACTAAGCTGTGCAGAATCAACACGGTGTCCAGAAGCCTTGAGCAGTCCTCACAAGGAGGGCTAGAAGCCTGAGGAGTCAACTGAGGATGAAGAGGAGGTACAGGCGGGCGAGCCGACGAAGTTGACGAGGATGGGTCATTAGGAATTGGCCCAGGAGAAAACCCAAGAGAATTTCCCTGAAGGTCGAACCGCTCAACCAGACACGACGAGGGTGAGTGCCAAGGTGGAAGGCTTGCGAGACCTATAGAGTAAAGTGAAGACGACGAGCCAACAAAATCTTCAGAATGATCCCTCATATCTATGTTTCTATTTTCCATCTCGTCGTAGGTATTATGCCATGCAACACCTCTTTTTGAATGACCACGTTGGCGCGACATGCCCAGAGGGAAGAAAAACCAGAGCCGAATGAAGGTGGAGTGTCGATAATGCAGAGAGGGAAAACACATATTTAAACCACTATCCAGACCGATGAGCTAGATTCCCAACTACTCGTGTTGGACGAATATAACCTTGGTCACCTATGCCAAGGTTGCCATGCGGGGAAGTCACAAAATACAACGAATGCTCAAATCCATTAACGTCGAGTTGATGTGAGGTGAGCGGCTTGAGAACCCATAGTACCATATGCAGCTGAGTCGCATGAGGCTGAGTTAAATGAGGCAGGGAGTTGCCTTAATGCGTGAGACATGGAAGTCTCGTGCCTCTCCTCGCCACCTAACTCTTGTGTTGATGACACCCCATTCGGGGACGACGAAATCCATGTTTACGTCTATCGATTTCTCTAATAATAACCTAACAGGATAAATAGGGGATATTTTCAAGAACATGTCTTAGCTAGGAAACATGGATAGTCACCACTTTGTCCAACTAATCAGGCATGCACATCTAGTATCCATCTATTTTCATCAACTATCCATGCCTAGCATGGTAGCGTACCTATTGGAATTCGCAGGTGGAGCTCTTACATTATATCACTTTCTCTTATGGTTAACAAGAATCATTGTTGCAATAGTCCGAATGGAAACTACACTTTCACCATCGGTGATGTATAGTTAATGGTGTTTACATTAACGGTTCCTTTGTAGCTCCAGTAGCACCTAACCTAAGTTAGGCTTCCATTTCGCTTTCATTTACCTAGGCCCTCCTATGAGGGAGTCAAGCCCAATCTTGCTTTGATACCATGTTGATTTTTCTATATGAGATAATATTATTACAATAATGAGTGTTCCATATATAGAGAACATACGGTGACCATCCATGAAATGATACGTCCCTTGGATAATCAATAACTATTTATTATTATCATTTACTTATTATATATATTATTTAATGATTAATATAAGAGAATGTCTTCCCGATGTTGTCCAAACATCAACAATGTGGTCCTCCATTGTAGGGTTATTTGGTGATGATCAATTGTGAGAAACTCATATGTAAAAAAAATCATTTTGCATTAATATATTCCCTCAAGTGGTTGTGTTGACTGGGGTCGTGGACTATTTCCCTCTTGAGTGTTTTAACCACATAATACATTGGTGTATTGATCTTTGATCTGTTTTTGTGAGTGGTTTCTTAAGGTGTTCAACTTGTATGAAAATACCTTGTTTATCAAAAATGACATTAGATCATGTATGAATATCCACGCTTGTTGGTGATCAAGATCTTAAACCTGTGTTGCTACATGAATCAAAGAATTTCTAGATTCTACTATTTATGTGCATTTCTAGGTTGAGAGAGTTGTTCCATTATGTCTAGAGTGCTAATTTTAGTTGAAAAAACTTTTTGTTTGACCCGAAAAGGTTTTCATTTTCCCAAGATACGACCATTTTTGTCAGATATGGAGGTATAAAGTTTCATTATGGTTTTTATTTTTTTATATATAT
>JZKD02S1917123.1:18100-32459 GCA_000966675.3 Picea glauca
GGTCCTAAACTTCGAGAGCCGTTTTGAGGCCCTAAATGATGTTTTTTTGGGTATGTAGCAGTCAAGATATTTCATCATGAAATTTTTATCAACAATTGTAGTCCTCGGATAGATCTTTCCAACGGGCTATCGTACGCCTAAAACGAAGATTGTATGCAAAAATTATGACCCCGAGAAGTTGATGTACCAACTTACCCAAATGGGGCCCACATGAATTTTGGCGCTTCATCTCCCAGGGTTAGGTTTTTGGATGTATAGGGTTTTTGACATTCCTGTTTATTGTAAAAAGGCCTTCATATCCTCATTTTAACCATCTTCTTGCGAATGCGATTAGTCGTCACATCTCTTCTCAGAGATAAGCTTCCACCATTATAGCAAGTCTTTCACTCTGTATTTTTACAGTCTCTGTACATTTCTTTCATTAATAGAAATCGTGTATTACTGTATCTTTGTGTTTATGGTTGCATGTCTGATACATTTATGTTATGTTATTGGATATCTGTGATATTTCTTTGCATTTATTTATTATATCTCTGCTCTCATTTCGTGCCGAAAATAATCTGAATCATAGGAGATTTATAATCCAGAATCAACAGGCGACAATAGAAATACCACAAGAAGAAGAATACTTCAGAAGATCAACACCATTCCGAATATCCTCCACATCCATGTATCAAACTATTTTTCTTGGTTTATGTTATTCTTGTAACATTTTTTGGCACAAAGCTATAAACTATAGACCTATGCCAAGAACAAAAGAAACTATGAAGGATACTCAAACAATATCTATCCCAAAATGTCTCATGAAGCATATGATAGAACTTACAATAGTTTTGATTCTTTGAGAAATGAAGTAGAATTCCATAAATGCAACAAGTTTGGACACATGGACAAATATTGCAGATTGACTGTTCCTCCAAGGGAGCCAAAGAAGAATATCAACAATCACATACAGGGACCACAAAAGATATGGAGAAGGAAGCAAGATCAAATCAACATTGAAGAATGATCGCTTTCTCTACAATCCCAACATCGGAAGAGTGACTGGTATGTTGACAATGGATTTTCTAAGCATATGACAAGTGACAATAACATGTTTATAAATTTGAAGAAAGAAAGAGATGGATCAGTTTTGTTTGTCAATGACAAGTCAACAAAAATTATAAGAAAAGGCACAATCAAGCTTGGAAGCAAAGATGCCAAAGTAGAAAATGTACTACTTGTCAAATATATGAAGCACAATCTGTTGAGTGTGAGTCAAATGTGTGATCAAGGACACATACTTTTGTTGGACTTAGAAATATGTGAGATAAGAAAAGAAGGATCATGTAAGTTAGTGGCCACAACAATAAGAACTCTGAACAAGATATACATCTTGAAGGAAATTGGAAAAGAAAAATGCTGTTTAGGAAAAGGAAAATGAAAGTTGGCTCTGGCACAAAAGAATGGGTCAGATGAAATTTGACAATATTGTCAAAATCAACAGAAAGGAAATAGTAAGGGAAATCCATGAGATCTCAAAGCCAACAAACACTATTTGTAAACACTGTCTACAGGGAAAACAAACCAGGACCAATTTCAAGTCAAAAGAGTACTCTACAAAAAAAACATTGGAGATTGTACATACCGACATATGTGGACCAATGAGAAAAAAGGGATTAAATGGAGAAAAATACTTTATGGTACTAGGTTATGACTACAAAAGAATGAATGCAGTTAGATTTCTCAAAAAAAAGTCAAAGGCATTCAAAAACTTCAATATATACAAAGAAATGGTTGAAACTGAGACAAAATTGAAAATCAAATGTTTAAGATCAGATATTGGTGGAGAGTTTACAAATGTATTTACAGATTTATGTGGTAGACATGGAATAAAAAGACAATTCTTAGCAGCTAGGACATTGTAACAAAATGGAGTCACTGAAAGAAACAACTGAACAATATAGGAAATGGCCAGAACTATGTTGAAAGATTCCAAGTTGGGTGACATCTTTTGGGTACATGTAGTACATACAATAATTCATATTCTGAATAAAGGAATGCTCAGAAGTAACAATGATAAGACTCACTACGAGCTATGGAGAGGAATACCAACACATGTGAAGCATTTCAGAGTATTTGGAAGCAAATTATACATTAAGGGAGAAGATGGCAGGATTGGAAAATTTGACTCCCGAGTTGACAAAGACATATTTGTCGGGTATTCAAGCAAAATCATGGCATATAAGTGTTTCAATATGAGACTCAATAGAATCGTGGAAAGCATAAATGTAAATATTGACTAGAAATATGTACATAAGGTCAAATAAGGAAGCAAGGATCCATAAGAACAAAATGACGAAGAAGATTAGAAAGAAGAAGACGTAGAAGAAGAAGCAACAGAAGAAAAAGAGAAGGAAAAATCAGAACATGAATATGAGTAGCAAGATCTTCAGATATCTCCAAAGACACCTAGCGGATGAGTGTAGAAAAATAATCCACCAGAGAAAATTATTGGGAATAAATATGCAAGAGTTGAAACCCAAAGAATAATACGTTCACTAGAACAACAACATCTAGCACTATTATCCATAGTTGAACCAAGCAGTTTTGAAGAAACCAACAGTGATGAACAATGGATCAAGGCTATGGATGAAGAATTGGATCATATAGAGAAGTATGACACATGGGAATTGGTTCCAAGGCCAAATAACAAGAACATAATTGGTACAAAGTGGGTGTTTAGGAACAAATTGAATGAGGACAGACACATAACCAGAAACAAAGCAAGGTTAGTATGCAACGAATATTCTCAAATTGAAGGTATATATTTTGAAGGTACCTTTGCCCTACTTGTCAGGATGGAAGAAATTAGATTAATTTTAGCCTATGGAAGTTCTAAAAGAATCAATGTATATCAGACGGATGTAAAATAAACCTTTCTAAATGGAGAATTAGAAGAAGAAGTCTACATCGAACATCCTCAAGGGTTTCTACTATCAGAAAAGGAAGATTATGTTTGCAGATTGAATAGAGCATTGTATGGACTCAAAAAAATCCCCGAGGCATGGACTTAAACATTGTACATGTATCTACAACAAAAAGGATCCAGGAAGGGAAATGCAACCAACAATCTCTACATAAAAATAGATCGAGACAATATATTGATAATTGAAGTTTATATAGATGATATTATCTTTGGGAGCGATGATGACAGGTGTTACAACAAATTTTTCCTCACCCCATGAAAATTTATTGGATGGACTTTCGATTTCCCTATGCAAACTTGAAGTCCCCTTTTGTACCTTCCAGAGCCAAAAAAGCACATTTTTCCACATATACGCGCCCTATCGGTTAGAAAACAAACATATATATAGGTTGCTCCACTACAGCCAGTGTACATTGGGTTTGGTACTGAAAATTAACAATAATGTCGGGTTTCCATGCCATGTCATGAGATTCATGATCCTTGACCTTCCATATACTAGAAATGATCAGACTCGACCCTTCAGTTCCATTTGAAGGATATAAATTGATACATATCCAAGCATTGAAAGGAGATTCAACAATTCAACTTTGAGAAAAGAGACACTCTGAAGAAATTTCACTTCATATTGAATCTGCATCCCTTTATCCTTGAAAGTTTGAACTCCTTGTTCATCCCCCGAGCTCTTCCTTCTTTGTGATGGAGAACCTCATTGAATCCTTTATATGAGATTTCCTTTGGTGGAGGATTGAAGTGGTGGTGGCCCAGCTGGAGGGACTTAGTTTTTTGGTTTCAATATGTGTCTTTACAAAAGTTTGTCACATATATACTTCTATTGATTATTTCAATAGAAATACTTTTTTCTCGTCCAATTGATGTCTTGCAAATATTTGAATTATTATTCCATGGGTGTATTTTTCATGTATATTAATGGATTATGCTAATATATATGCTAAAATTATATATTATACATGATATATTATCAATATATGCTGGCATATATTGGTTGTTGAGGACACGTTGTAGGTATAGAGCTTTGAGTTGCATCCTCAACGATGGTATTCATCGAACGTCCGGACGAGGTAGGCTCTTGGCATTGTCTCATTAGCATTTCATTTATATAGCAGATTTGGGATTAGAGTTGATTTTTTCGTGTCATTCCGTCTGTTTTGGTTTACTCCATGCCATAGAGAGATTTTCCTTGTAACAGAATTGATGACCATATTGGGGATTGATCTTTTTTGGGGGGGTTTGGAGTGTTTTTCTCCTTGAGTTGTTCTCTGTTAGCTTGAGTTTCCTTGTCGCTTGATTGCTTGACAGTCTATTTTTACTTTTCATCTGAGTTTCTTGCCTTAACCCTTGCCTTGACAATGTTTTATTGGGAATACTCAGTTTCTTCCTTGTCAGACGCATACATATGCGAGCTATCCTCCTTTAGGGTGCATGCATACATGATTTTTCCTCAAACGACCGCGTACATTAGCTCTTTAGTCTTGCTAGATGAGTTTGATGTTTGCTAGGTGAATTTGGTTGGTTACTGAGTCTTCTCGGGTCTCTGCCCTAACTGTTAATTGCTTATAGAGTGATATGAAGCCTTCTTATTGTTGAATTTTCGGGTGATATTATTTCTTATCATAGTTTTCATTAGTTGTCCTTGCACATTGGTCTGAGTGTTTTCTCTATCCTGCTTGGCTTGTCTCTTTTTTCTGACAATGGGGTTTGCATGTGAAACTTCTACTCAATCCTTTCATTTTCTTTTCTTTATATCGAAAAATACAAAAAAAAATTGCTCATTTTGCATTATGGCATTTTCTCTTTTGATTACTTTGCATTGATTTTGACACATGTGGAGATATTTCATTTTACTGAAATTGTAGAGATAGCATTGGAAAATTTTCATTTAGAAGCATACCATCTCTTTGAAATTCAAGACTAGCGCTTAACAATTTTTTTATGTTTTCTTCTTTGATATGCTGAGTCGTAATACCATCAATGTCATGACCACACCCCTTGAGTAAGAAGAAGCCATTAAAATTAACGTTGATTAATTAAAATTGATTAGAAAAAAAATTATTTTTCAGTGTACACAAACAATTATAGGACATAGGGCCTTGGAATAGGATTTTGTGAGTAAAATTATCCAAGGCTATTAAACTAAACATATGTGTCTGACCAAGGACTGGTAAAACCCATTGTGTATTTAGTGACGTCATGAGGCTCTGCTCATACCAGAGTTAAGCACGAGGTCATGTGAAGTTGGTTGCAGAGATAACCCTCTAATACCTTCTTAGTGTCAGAGATATTTCTGGGGTTCTATTTGTATTTGGGGGTCTTGCTAATACATTTACCTCTGTGATAGGTGGTGCTTTCAATATTTTGGGATTTGTTACCCTACCCATATGGTGGATCAGGCTTACGACTATTTTCCTGCACATTGGTTATATTTTGATGACTCTAGTTGCTTGGCATAGGTAGCCACATAGGTTAATTGCAGAGGTTATTCTGTAGGTACCATGAGTCAGATAAGGGTGAACAACACACATCCTGTATGGAGGATTACCTCTCCATGGGGATCTGACCAACTGGTCTGTTAATCCCATGAGGGCCCTTATAACTGATTATGATACCTCTAATCTTTTGAAGGGAGTCTCAGGACCCTCTTGGGTGAGACATAGCTACTGTAGTGAGAGAGGCCCCTTTTCAACCACTATATCTTGTTTGTGTGTATTGGAATGTTTTCTTTAATTTGGTGTGCTCTCTGATTATTAGTTGGCCATAGGATTTGGTTTTATATCTCAAGTATTGAGTAATCGTGGAGAAAGACCAACCTCCTCGCAGGTCTCACCGTTTGTTGAAGTTACCACCACATATTGAGTCTTTACTGAAGTTACCTTCTAAAAGGCATAAAGTTAATAAACGTGGTAGATACATCTCCACCTCCTAGACTTGTGATCATCCAATTATGAGTATTGATTCAAACCTGAATGTCACAGGGAGTCCCTTGACTCCTATATATTTTGTTATTAGTGTGATCCCTTCGAATCCTTCAACCTCAATGGTTGGGGTGTCAGATATCCCTACCTCTACTGCTACCCAACCTATGGGTTCTACTCAAACCATAGGAACAAACCCTTTTAGATCTCTTTTTGGTAATCCAGGTTATAATTCTCATTCAATACCTTCAGTCTCTAATCCATTTTATTTTGGTATTCCCAACATGACATCACAACTCTCATCCTCCATTCTGTCAGCTAATGTGAATCCTAGTTTTGGACACGGGGGCATGGCTCCTCCGTATGCTCCTCTCTCGTTTGGTGGAGGCCATATTCCCCAAATGAATCCTATAGTTGGAGGTTGGAATCCTTTTTCTTTCGGGCCTAATCCTAGTCTCAATGCTCCTAGATGGAGTGTTCAATCAAGCAGAAAAATCACTTCCTATATTCCATCCTTTATCCCCTCTTCCTCCATGTCGATTCCAACAAACACATTTATTATGGTGAATACCCATTTGTCCTCCGGAGTTCCATCCAGAGGGATTCAATTTCACACTATGGGAAACCCCTAACCCAGAGCCCTTTCAACTGGGGGAAATTTATATAACCCTCATTATGTCACTTCCGCAAGTATGGTGCCCATAAAACCTTTTATGAATCAGTTTGGAGGAGGATATTATCCTACCAGAAATGGCCATGGAATATACCAGAACCTTGGATGTCCTGGAATCCCTCAACACCAATCTTTCTCGGGAGCATGGAATCAGACGCCACAACCCTGAATCCCTTTTCTCTCCATGCTTAATCTGACAGATTTATCAAAATTAATGAATGACCCTATGTGTCACAATTCGTTATGGCCCCATGTCCCCACTAAGATTCCTTCATACATTCTGAAATTCGAAGGCAAGACTGGCGAGGATCTGGGTGATCATGTCACTACTTTTAATGTTTGGTGCTCATATAACTCCCTTAATGACGATTCTATTCATTTGAGTATATTTCAATGCACCCTCATGGGGGTCTTCACGATGTGGTACATTGAGATACTGGGGGGAACATATGGAAAATTTAATCAGATGGTTTTGGTATTTCTCAACCACTTCCAGTTTTTGGTTCATTACGATGCCAACATAGAATTTCTTTCGTCCCTCTACCAAGATAAATCCATGCATATCTCAGATCATATCCAAGAGTGGCATAGACAAAAGAGGTTGATCAAATCCTACATTCCTCCAAAGTTTCCATTGGAGTGGTTCCTTAAGTTCTTATTACCTTATATTTTGAAGGATGTTTCTACAGCCAGAGTAACATCTCAGGAACAAGATATTTTCAAATTGGACCTCATATATGCTCAAACTAGGATGTTGTATGAAATTCTTCCTGACGCACTGCAGTCAAACTATGACCCTAGAAAAAATCCTAGGCCCCATTTCGATGACATCATAGGCTCTGCAAATGCTAAGTCTATAGATTTGGTGATGAACCCATTGAAAGATTTGTCTCTAATCCATCTTGTAGTAGGACAAGCTTCGAATTCATCCTCCACTCCCACTCAGTCGGTGGATGTGCATTCTGTACAGTCATCGTCTAACCTAAATGGTAACCAAAAACCTGGAGGGAATAGAAGGAAAGGACAAGGTAATAATCATAAGTGTGGGAAAAATAATAACAAATCCAAGGATGAAACTAACAATGATAGATTGAATAATAATTTCGGTGAGGGAAAGAAAGAAAAATGGAAGGTGAAGTTTCCTTGTAAACTTTGTAAATATGATCACCTTACCCACCTATGCCCCAAAATCGAGGAAGCCTTGAGGCTCTTATCACAGCCACCTGTTGTGCTGAAAAATCTGTTTCTGGATAATCAACAAATGGCCTCGGGGAGCTCTAACACCATAAATGAGTTGAGCGGGAGTCAAAACCCCTCTTCACATGAAGGTGGAAATCTATGTGTCAATATGGTCAAGTCTCAAATTGATGTAGCCACTCGATCTCATGATTACAATTCTTCACAAACTATTGTAGGTTAAGAGTCTCCTCCTCCTCCGTAAACACCCTTCCATATAGAAAATATGAAACCTCTACCTCATATTCCA
Source organism: Picea glauca (assembly GCA_000966675.3). Lineage (NCBI taxonomy): Eukaryota > Viridiplantae > Streptophyta > Pinopsida > Pinales > Pinaceae > Picea > Picea glauca. The sequence continues at coordinate 26,158 of JZKD02S1917123.1, forward strand.
AAAGGAGTACTAAAGCGCTCTGCCCACAATCCTAATTCCAGAGATGCCCATAACTATTCGATTATTGAAGATCTAGGTCAAACCCCTTGTGTGATGTCAGATTTGGAGGTACTTCAGACGTGTCCTTTATAGAGGAACACCTTTTTACCTGCTTCAGGATCTCTATACCTTTATGGCTCGAAGGTTATTAAGTTTTACATCACAGATGTTAGGCCTCTCTTACCTTACCACGTGGCCTTTCAAATCCATGTGGAGTACACAAAAAATACCATCAAACGCACTGTAATTGATGAAGGTACTATGACGTGCGTGATTTCCTTGAAATTTGGGAAATCCATTGGCTCCCTGACTCTATCCCAATATATGACTATATTGACATCATTTGATGGGCGTTCATTTCGACCCCACAAAATTCTTCTCGCTTTTCTGGTCCAATTAGGTGTAAATATAGTGGAGGTTGATGTCGAGGTGGTTGATGTGCCACTTGACTATAATTTACTACTAGGGTGTAATTGGACTTATGCAATGACAACAATCATGTCATCTATTTTCCACACTTTATGTTTTCCTCACGAAGGGAAAATAATTGATCATTGTCCTTTACGCACGCTAGTCCTAATGTATTAATTGGACCTTTGGTCCCTATTATTGACAATTATCAGTAGGAAACTGAGGATGTTGGTGTCAGAATGTATTCCTCTCTCATGTCTAGATTTGATTTCATGGCACCAATTCATCACATTCATGCCATTTCTAGTGAGTCTTCATCGTCGATGAGGTCCGTTCCTTTCATACTTCGTATTTCAATGACCCTTGGACCCTACCTTCCCCGACTATGTCGTACAAAGGTTAGTCGCACATTGGGATGTAAATTCCATTTTCAACGACAAAAAATGTGTATCAGTCTATTCTTGACGATACTGTTGAACTAAATCCTTTATCCTCACAGAAGGACGAGGGATATCATGTTCTAGATCCCATATGGGTCATCCGATATTCTTGTTCGCATGATTTCCTCAATGATACTTTACCCTTGGATGAAGCCATCTTAGAGGCCATGTATGGTCCTGATAGGCCTTGGGATGATATGCATCATTGGTCCTATTTCCTATTAGATCTTGTAAGGATCGAACATGATGACTTTATATCTACCTTGAGTGAGATGGTCGGTCACGCTGTGGTTCCATTAGATACACATGGTATTTATGGCGAAGGAAACATGGTGAATATTTATTCTATTGTCATGATCGACATATCTTGAGTTCTTGGAAAAATTGAGAACGTATATATCGGTGCAAATTGTTCGCCTGGAGAAATTCAGATCCACACGGATCTCTTCAAATAATTGTGTGATGTGTTTTCTTGGTCATATGAAGAGATTCCAGGGATCGACCCCAACATTTTCAAACATGATATTAAGACCTATATGGATGATAGACCTGTTCGATAATGTCTTAGAGCTGTTAATCCTAGGAAGGCCCCTACTATTAAGAAAGAGGTAGAGAAGCTACTTAATGTTGGTTACCTCTACCTAGTTCCCTTGAATGAATGGGTGTCCAACCCCATTCCCATGAATAAAAAACAAAGAACCATCCACGTATGTATGGATTTTTGAGACCTAAACAAGGCTTGTGCTAAAGATAACTTCCTGACTCCTTTCATTGACCATATTCTTGACGAGTGCGCGGGAAGCAAAGTATTTTCTTTTATTGACGGATTTTCAAGGTATAATCAAATTCGAATCAAACCCGAGGATCAACATAAGACAACATTTATTTGTCCTTGGGGTACTTTTGCATACTGAAAAATTCCTTTCATCCTTAAAAACGCCAGAGAAACCTTCCAACGTGCCATGACCTTTGCTTTTCATGATCTCAGTTATATTGTTGAAGCTTACCTAGATGATCTTGTTGCTCACTCTTGCAAGATAGTATATCCCTCCACTCACCTTCTATTAATATTTAAGATACGATGTTACTATTGCATTCAGTTGAACCCTCACGAGTGCATATTCTGCATTAGTTCTGGCCATATTTTAGGATTGCCTCCCCCGCACAACATTCAACAACTTCAAGGTTTACAGGGGAAGGCTAATTTCCTGCATTGGTTCATAGTGAACTATGCCATTTTAACTAAGGGTTTCATGTGTCTTTTGAATAAGGATACTCTCTTTATATGGGATGAGCGAGCCCAAGAATCTTACGATGCTCTTAAGAAATCTTTGGTATTGACACCTCTGCTGAAGCCTCCAAACTACAATAGAGACTATTTTATTTATATCACCACATCCAAAGGGACGATTTGTATGGTTCTAGTTCAAGGGGATGATGAGATTCATGAGCACATTGTCTACTATCTCAGTCAAAACCTAGTCGATCCTGAACTTAAATAATCTCACGTAGAGAAACTAGCCTTGGCTGTCATAAATGTTGTTATCACTCTGTAATTTCCCTTGGTTGCAGGAGGAAAACTATAAAGGTAACCACATACCACTTTGGGCTTGGAATTTGGCCTTTCCAAACTAGAGAGGGCTCTATCACTGTATATTAAGCTCAGTTTCTAGATATGAAATGGAGATAAATTTTTAAGATGTGGTTGATGTCAAAGGTGGAAGAAAATCCATTGGGCATGGAGTCAACTTTGAAGCAAATAGAACTATTGGTGACTGGTGGATACAAATATCAAATAAGTAGATGATATATAGGTGGTAATATTTTAGTTAAAATATTGTTGTTTTTAGAATTGAATAAGGGTAAAACAAATACTACATTTATAGCACCAACTAAGATGAATTATGATTGAGTTAAGAAGAGTTAACAATTCTTAAATTTCTTGAATCTAAAGCATCGATATCAAGTGAATTTCAAACCATTAGCTTTCCAATTTAAGTATATAAGAGTTTCATATAAAATGAGAAAGAAAACAAGAAATACATACATGAAATGGAAACACACACTTCAGATCACCACCATAAGAATCTATGGTATCAAAAGCATTGTACTTCCACACTAATATTTCATTTAACTTCAGAAAGCTTACAAAATGTTCAAGACAAATGTCCTCTATGATTTTTCCAACCTCCCTTTAGTCAATAAAAATTACAAATATATATAGAAAATACTCTTCCCCAAGCTGAGGAGGTCAAGATCAACTACTTCCCAAAGTTGGATCTGGTTACAAAATTATACCAACACGTTTAGAACTGCTTGCTAAGAAATATGAATCAATTTTCTCGAAAATAGGGGTCAAAGATAACATCATATCTCTTGAATCATGATATCGGTTAAAAAACAGAAAGAGGTTTTTTTATATGAACCCTTTCTTGAGAAACATGTCTTTTAGTTTTCAAAAATTCCTCTCCAGTGTCTCTGGATCTGCACCCAAAGATAATAACTAAAAGAGGAAATCATTAAATGTTTAAATCTGAAAAATAGGCTGTAAAGATCCATTCGAATCTTCCAAAGCATGACACTTATGAAGAAAATGAGAGATGATTTTTTGAATGGGATCGTGTTTGAAAATTTTATCTTTTAATTTTTCAAAAATTCTTCTCCAACATCTCGGGATCTATGCACAAAGATAATAAATAAAACAGGAAATCATTAAATATTTAAAGCTGAAAAATAGGGCCAAAAGATCCCTTCGAATCTCCCAAACTATGCCACCTGTGAAGAAAATGAGAGAGGTTTTTGTGAATGGGATTGTTCTTGAAAAAACAATCTTTCAATTTTGAAACATTTCTTTTCATTTGGTCAAAACCCGAGTTTGAATTTAACTACAAAACAATTATTTCCATAACTTGCGTAGCGAACTTGCGGAGTGAGGTTCCTTTTGATATTTTATTCTATTGTTTGGATTTGATTGATGACTGAAGGTCACTGATTGATAGGTTGACACTTGATATGATGATAAGAATCCCTAGGACCACTTCATTACCCTTTCAAACACCATTTTCTTCAACATACTAATATATGTCAAACACTCGATTCAAACTTTGACCCTTGAGAAAATTATAGGACACTAACATCGGCTCCAATGAAGATGATTTCCTCTCTGTGAGGTAGCAAAGAACCCATTGAACAATTGATTTCATCCATTGGGATTTTCCCAACCTGCAAACTCACTTGTTTCCTTGTCCAACTGAAACAAAACCCACTCTTAAAACTGTACAGTGGAATTTGAAAACAATGTTGTAAGCTAAAAATTGAAATGAAAAATCACTATTGAAAAAGATGCTCAGAGGTGCTGAGCTTATTTACATGCCTACCCACTCTAAATAATCCATGATTTTTTAATCAAGTGAATTCAAAGATCTAGTGCAACCATATAAGCACTTTATCCATTGTTTGATTTTCTTGCATATCTTTGTTCATGAACAAAATGAAATACTTGCTTAACGACAACTCAAATAAAAACTTGTAGTCAAACTCAATATTGACAAAAAATGAAAAGTATGAAAGTTTGAGATTACTTACTGACTCCAAGAACACTGCAAAAGGATCCTAAAAAATATGCAAACTGATATGACTTTGTATCAGCCCTCCCACTTCTCTTTTGTTTTCATAAAAACTTAACTGATAACTGTCATAAAAGGGTTGAGATTCTATATAATATTGCTCCAATAAAAAATTTGTTGGCACAGAAGACATGGTTGACTCTGACACTAACTCATCATGTCCTCCATATTCAAATTTATGGTTGTCCAATGGCTGTAAAATTTGACTGCTAAAATCCTCCATATAATTAGCCACATGATCATTGAAAACCTGAGAAGGTTGCTGCCAATTTATGTTGCGATCTTGCTCCAGTAAACTATGGTGATTTTTCATCGGTTTGATTTATTGCGTTGGTTGTCATTGATGTCAACCCTTGAAGAAAGTTCGGTAGCGAATTCCGGTAGCGAAAAGGTTTGGGTAATGGACCCAATTTTGTTTGATGTATAAGGGTATGAGTTTTGATATATTTGCAGGTAAGACTATTCTAGATGGATAGTACATGCCATGCCATTTTCGATGGTGTTTGGAACACAACATAACGCCTGGCTGTTTGAGAGTTATGGCCTTATGAAGTTGAAGGACCCTCATATGATTGGCTTGAAACCCCAAAAGGTCAAAGAAGTCAAAGTGCTTTCAAAGAAGAAATTATTTAAATAATAAAGTGAAGTGACAAATTCAAAGAGGATTATTTAAATAATAAATTGAAGTGACAAAGTCAAAGAGGATTATTTAAATAATAAAGTGAAGTGACAAAATCAAAGAGGATTATTTAAATAATAAAGTTAAGTGACAATTCAAGGAGGATTATTTAAATAATAAAGTAAATAGAGTACTTTCTAATTATGGAAAGTGGTTATAAGAAGGTTAACCCTAAAACAAGGAAAATGGGTTAAGTGGTCAAGTGGCTATTGGATACATGGACAAGTGGCAAATTGGGMAAAGTTGGACATAGGTGACTATGTGGACAAAGCGGCCTAGAAGATGCTTCTAAGGAAGCTACTTGGAGAGTATAAATAAGAGGCAAGACTCTCTCATTTTAATTAAAACTTGAGCATATTGAATATCTACAAGTCACTAAGGTAAACAAAGGATATCTAAGCCGAATTTCAGAGGGAAGGTGAAGTAAAGAAGGCTGAAATTCAAGGGAGGATAAATTTCTTTTGATGATGCTTTCTAATGTATGTTATTTACAGGTCATCTCACCATTTTCACAATAATTTTTTTTCTAGAATGATTCAGACCTTGAAATTGTGAGACCATTGAGGAAACATATCCAAGTAGTTGTGGTGTGAATTTTAGCTTGTGGTTCATTGTATTTTTGGAGTTACACTCCGTGGAAAATAGGGTTTGTGGATAGTCTTGAAACTAGTCTAAAACATGTGTTTCGGGTAAAAACGTCATAACTTCTTCATAACAGATCCAAATTTAGTAAGACCAAATGTGTTGGTTAGAGTACAGTCTGTAGTATTCTGTGTAAAATTTTTAGATCCATTCAACAAAATTCCATGCGGGGCACACTCTACAAGTTCTCTCTCTAGAATAAGACATAATTCAACAAGGTATGCCATTTTTTCTATAAATCCTTTTCTGAGAGGTTCGAAGTAGTGACACCTGGAGGAATTTCATAAAACACGCTCAAGAAAATTTTGTACTATTTTCATATATTTATTCATTACAGGTACATAATTATGATTATTTCAAGTTAGGGTTGTTGACTAATTCGAAGTCATGTGAGAGTAAAGTAAAGTTTGATGAAAATGCTAGTCTCTTGTTGTTAAAGTTAAGGAAGGTTTGCAGGTTGAGGTA
>JZKD02S1917123.1:32469-72234 GCA_000966675.3 Picea glauca
GACAAATTCAAAGAGGATTATTTAAATAATAAATTGAAGTGACAAAGTCAAAGAGGATTATTTAAATAATAAAGTGAAGTGACAAAATCAAAGAGGATTATTTAAATAATAAAGTTAAGTGACAATTCAAGGAGGATTATTTAAATAATAAAGTAAATAGAGTACTTTCTAATTATGGAAAGTGGTTATAAGAAGGTTAACCCTAAAACAAGGAAAATGGGTTAAGTGGTCAAGTGGCTATTGGATACATGGACAAGTGGCAAATTGGGAAAAGTTGGACATAGGTGACTATGTGGACAAAGCGGCCTAGAAGATGCTTCTAAGGAAGCTACTTGGAGAGTATAAATAAGAGGCAAGACTCTCTCATTTTAATTAAAACTTGAGCATATTGAATATCTACAAGTCACTAAGGTAACCAAAGGATATCTAAGCCGAATTTCAGAGGGAAGGTGAAGTAAAGAAGGCTGAAATTCAAGGGAGGATAAATTTCTTTTGATGATGCTTTCTAATGTATGTTATTCACAGGTCATCTCACCATTTTCACAATAATTTTTTTTCTAGAATGATTCAGACCTTGAAATTGGGAGGCCATTGAGGAAACATATCCAAGTAGTTTTGGTGTGAATTTTAGCTTGTGGTTCATTGTATTTTTGGAATTACACTCCGTGGAAAATAGGGTTTGTGGATAGTCCTGAAACTAGTCTAAAACATGTGTTTCGGGTAAAAACGTCATAACTTCTTCATAACAGATCCAAATTTAGTAAGACCAAATGTGTTGGTTAGAGTACAGTCTGTAGTATTCTGTGTAAAATTTTCAGATCCATTCAACAAAATTCCATGCGGGGCACACTCTACAAGTTCTCTCTCTAGAATAAGAGATAATTCAACAAGGTATGCCATTTTTTCTATAACTCCTTTTCTGAGAGGTTCGAAGTAGTGACACCTGGAGGAATTTCATAAAACACGCTCAAGAAAATTATGTACTATTTTCATATCTTTATTCATTACAGGTACATAATTATTATTATTTCAAGTTAGGGTTGTTGACTAATTCGAAGTCATGTGAGAGTAAAGTAAAGTTTGATGAAAATGCTAGTCTCTTGTTGTTAAAGTTAAGGAAGGTTTGCAGGTTGAGGTACAGGTTGGTGCATGGTTGATGCACTTGTTTATGGTACAAGTTGATTACAAGTTGTTTGGTATAGGTTGGTGCATGGTTGATGCACTTTTTTATGGTACATATTGATTACAGGTTGAGGTACAGGTTGATGCATGGTTCAAGTTATTGGTACATGTTGTTTGGTGCAGGTTGATTGGTACAGGTTTACAGAATTATATATCACAGTTATAGTGTGACAATAGTTCCATCATTCCACTTATACGTCAGGGCGGTTGGAAGGGGCAAGGACATGTGGTTATAGACACCTTCTGGTTGTAGCTCGAGAACATAGGGGGTTGTGGCCTCCTTCTAGTTGTAGCCAGAGAATTGGGGAGTTGGAGCATCCCTCACGTTGTATCTTGAGAAACTAGGGGGTTGGAGCCTCCTTCCAATTGCAGCTGGAAAACAAAGGAAGTTGGTGCTTCCAATGAATGTAATTCTTCAAGACATATAAGAAAAAACATTATGTGGTTTTCTCCCGCTTTGGGTTTCCATGTAAAAACACTGGTGTACTGTGTACGATTGTTCATTTGTTCATTGTTTATTTACTCTACAAATATTGGATGATAATGATACATGGATATAACACTTGCATTATATGGTTAAAAAGGATTAAATTTCTCTATTACTGATTCACCCCCCCTTTTTAGTAATCCAACAATTGGAATCAAAGCAGGTTCCTTCAGAAATCAGTTTAATCACTGAAAGGTAGATCATGGAGAGAAACAACATGTATAAAAGTGGAATACCACAGTTTGATGGACATAATTATGTATTTTAGAGCATAAGGATGTAGACATATATACAGGCACATGGATTTGAAATTTGGCAATCAATTGTAGAAGGATACACAACACCAGCAGTTCCATTGACAAATGACAAAGCAGTGAAACTCGGTTAGAATAATTCCAAAGCCACAAATGCACTTTTGAATGGTCTTGGAGAATCAATATTCACCAAAGTTACACATTGTAAATCCACTAAAGATATTTGGGATAAAATTCAAAATATTTATGAAGGAGATTGAAAAGTGAATTAGCAAAGCTTCAAACTTACAGAGGTCAGTTCGAACAACTAAATATGAAGGAAGTTGAGAATATTGCAGCTTAATTTTTACGAGTCGATGAAAAAGTAAATGAAATATTGGGATTGGGAGAAGAAATCAAAGAATTTGTAATTGTTCAAAAGGTACTAAGATCTCTTCCTGTGAGATTTGACCCTAATATATCAACACTAGAAGAAAGAGAAGATCTAAACTCAATAATCATGGGTGAACTACATGGAATCTTCACAGCATATGAAATGAGAACTGAACAAGAAAATCTATATATAAAAGAAGCATCCTTCAAAGCATCCAAAATTTCAAAGAAAAAGGGAAAGCAAAAATAAAAAGAACATAGAATTCGCAGTGGCATCTCAGAAGATGATGGAGAAGCGACCAACTTTGTCATAAGATTGAACAAGGGAACCAACAACATGTATAGAGGTAAGCTTCCTTCTATTTGTTTAAATTGTGATGGTATTGGTCATTTTGCTAACAAATGTCCTCATAAGAAAAAGAGAAATGATGAATGTTACTCAAGTAGAAAACAAACATATAAAGGCAAAATAACTACAAATAAAGTTTTCAAGAAAATATTATGCACCAAAGAAGACATCTCATCATCATATGAAGACGAAGTCAATGACAGTGAGATAGAAAGAGTTCTATTCATGGTAGTAGAAGACTATGATAAAGAAGACTCCAAAGAAGAATATGAAGAGGCAAAAGTTGACTACCAAGAAGAATTGTTGTGTGCCATAGAAGTTATCATAAGAGAAAAGAAGAAAAACAAGTAACTAAAAGAGGAACTAGACAAGAAACAAGACACTCAGGAACTAGAACAAATGATCACAAATTTGAAGGTTCAAATTGAAGAAGATAAAATAATTGAAGAAGCACTCAAAGAACAACTAGAAGGAAGAGTCATGATCATTGGAAATTTGGAAGTAGAAATTGTCACATTAAGAAAGGATCTTCAAAATAAAAATATGCAGAACAACTCAAAAATTTTGAATGAAATTATCAGCAGCCAAAAACCTCATCATGACAAGTCTGGACTTGGATACAATCAGAAAGAAAAGGGATCAAGCTCCAAAACAACAGAACAAGAAACATATCCAAAAATCTATGCATAAACAATCAAAGGGGATAGGAAGCTCTACAAAGAAAATTACAGGGACACTCCTCCACCGAGAAGATTCAGATTTCATATTCAACGACCGATAGAAATAGATAGGCCTTAGGAAGAAGAAGGATTCATAAGAGTATCTCCTTTTAGAAGATCTTCAACTCTTAGGGATCAAACTATATTTTTTGGTTTATGTTATGCATGTAATAATTTTGAACATAAAGCTATGAATTGCAGAGCTAACAACAGGAACATAAAAAACTTTGAAATTCATACACAAAAGGGTTATCCAAGAAGGCCTAGTGACACACAAAGAAGAAGTTACAACATTTTTGAATCTTTNCAAAGGAAGTTGGTGCTTCCAATGAATGTAATTCTTCAAGACATATAAGAAAAAACATTATGTGGTTTTCTCCCACTTTGGGTTTCCACGTAAAAACACTGGTGTATTGTGTATGATTGTTCATTTGTTCATTGTTTATTTACTCTACAAATATTGGATGATAATGATACATGGATATAACACTTGAATTATATGGTTAAAAAGGATTAAATTTCTCTATTACTGATTCACCCCCCTTTTTTAGTAATCCAACAATTGGAATCAAAGCAGGTTCCTTTAGAAATTAGTTTAATCACTGAAAGGTAGATCATGGAGAGAAACAACATGTATAAAAATGGAATACCACAGTTTGATGGACATAATTATGCATTTTAGAGCATAAGGATGTAGACATATATACAGGCACATGGATTTGAAATTTGGCAATCAATTGTAGAAGGATATACAACACCAACAGTTCCATTGACAAATGACAAAGCAGTGAAACTCGGTTAGAATAATTCCAAAGCCACAAATGCACTTTTGAATGGTCTTGGAGAATCAATATTCACCAAAGTTGCACATTGTAAATCCACTAAAGATATTTGGGATAAAATTCAAAATATTTATGAAGGAGATTGAAAAGTGAATTAGCAAAGCTTCAAACTTACAGAGGTCAGTTCGAACAACTAAATATGAAGGAAGTTGAGAATATTGCAGCTTAATTTTTACGAGTCGATGAAAAAGTAAATGAAATATTGGGATTGGGAGAAGAAATCAAAGAATTTGTAATTGTTCAAAAGGTACTAAGATCTCTTCCTGTGAGATTTGACCCTAATATATCAACACTAGAAGAAAGAGAAGATCTAAACTCAATAATCATGGGTGAACTACATGGAATCTTCACAGCATATGAAATGAGAACTGAACAAGAAAATCTATATATAAAAGAAGCATCCTTCAAAGCATCCAAAATTTCAAAGAAAAAGGGAAAGCAAAAATAAAAAGAACATAGAATTCGCAGTGGCATCTCAGAAGATGATGGAGAAGCGACCAACTTTGTCATAAGATTGAACAAGGGAACCAACAACATGTATAGAGGTAAGCTTCCTTCTATTTGTTTAAATTGTGATGGTATTGGTCATTTTGCTAACAAATGTCCTCATAAGAAAAAGAGAAATGATGAATGTTACTCAAGTAGAAAACAAACATATAAAGGCAAAATAACTACAAATAAAGTTTTCAAGAAAATATTATGCACCAAAGAAGACATCTCATCATCATATGAAGACGAAGTCAATGACAGTGAGATAGAAAGAGTTCTATTCATGGTAGTAGAAGACTATGATAAAGAAGACTCCAAAGAAGAATATGAAGAGGCAAAAGTTGACTACCAAGAAGAATTGTTGTGTGCCATAGAAGTTATCATAAGAGAAAAGAAGAAAAACAAGTAACTAAAAGAGGAACTAGACAAGAAACAAGACACTCAGGAACTAGAACAAATGATCACAAATTTGAAGGTTCAAATTGAAGAAGATAAAATAATTGAAGAAGCACTCAAAGAACAACTAGAAGGAAGAGTCATGATCATTGGAAATTTGGAAGTAGAAATTGTCACATTAAGAAAGGATCTTCAAAATAAAAATATGCAGAACAACTCAAAAATTTTGAATGAAATTATCAGCAGCCAAAAACCTCATCATGACAAGTCTGGACTTGGATACAATCAGAAAGAAAAGGGATCAAGCTCCAAAACAACAGAACAAGAAACATATCCAAAAATCTATGCATAAACAATCAAAGGGGATAGGAAGCTCTACAAAGAAAATTACAGGGACACTCCTCCACCGAGAAGATTCAGATTTCATATTCAACGACCGATAGAAATAGATAGGCCTTAGGAAGAAGAAGGATTCATAAGAGTATCTCCTTTTAGAAGATCTTCAACTCTTAGGGATCAAACTATATTTTTTGGTTTATGTTATGCATGTAATAATTTTGAACATAAAGCTATGAATTGCAGAGCTAACAACAGGAACATAAAAAACTTTGAAATTCATACACAAAAGGGTTATCCAAGAAGGCCTAGTGACACACAAAGAAGAAGTTACAACATTTTTGAATCTTTAAGCACTGAAGTAGAATGCTACAAATGTAAAAAAAATGGACACATGACCAAATATTGTAGAATGACAGTCCCTCCTAGAGAACCACAACAAAAAAACAATAGTCATAGACAGGAACCTCAGAAAAGGACATGGATAAGAAAGAAGAATCAATATAGCAATGAAGAATGCACACTCGCTCTACAAGCTAAGTAGAAGAAGCATGGTTGGTATGTTGACAGTGGTTGTTCAAAACACATGACAGGTGATAGAGACAAGTTTCTGACATTAAGAAATGAAAGAGATGGATTAGTCTCCTTCGGAAATGATGATTCAACTAAAATCATTGGAAAAGGCACAGTTAGAATTGGGAACAAGAATACCAAGGTAGGAAATGTTCTACTAGTAGATCATATGAAGCATAATCTTCTAAGTGTGAATAAAATGTGTGACCAAGGTCATAAAGCTACTTTTGATTCACAAAAGTGCGAGATAAGAAAAGAAGGTTCAGGAAAATTGATTGCAACAACTACAAGAACTTCAAGCAACATATATGTATTAAGTGAAATTGGAAATGAAAAGTGTTTCCTAGGAAAGGAAGACGAAAGTTGGATATGGCATAGAAGAATGGGTCACATACATTTTGATAACCTTTTCAAAGTCAGCAAAAGGGAAGAAATTAGAGAAATTCCCCAGATCGCGAAACCAACCAACACTTTATGCAAGCATTGTCAACAAGGAAAACAAACAAAGACCATGTTTAAATCAAAAGAATATTCAACGACAAGACCACTACAAATTGTGCATACTAATCTAGTTGGACCAACTACAACAAAGGGTTTAAAAGGTGAGAAATACTTTATGTTATTAATTGATGATTATACAAGAATGAATGTAGTTTTCTTTCTCAGGAATAAGTTAGAAGCTTTTGAAAACTTCAAGGTCTACAAGGAAATTGTTGAAAATGGAGTGGTTTCAAAAATAAAATGCTTGAGATTTGATAATGGAGGAGAGTTCACTTCAAATGAATTTATGAACTACTGCAACAAAAATGGAATAAAAAGGCAATTCATTGTTTCTAGGACACCTCAACAGAATGGATTTGTTGAAAGAAAGAACCTGACAGTACAGGAAATGTCTTGAACAATGCTAATGGATTCCAAATTGATAGATATATTTTGGATGCAGGAAGTGCATACAATAGTTCACATTCAAAATAAAGTAATGCCCAGAAACAACATTGACAAAACTCCCTATGAGATATGAAAAGGAAGATCGAAAAATGTGAAGCACTTCAGAGTTTTTGGAAGTAAATGCTACATCAAAAGAGAAGATGGCATAATGGGAAATTTTGACTCTCGTGTGGAAAAATGAGTACTTGTTGGTTACTCAAGTACATGGAAAGAATACAAGTGTTACAACCTGAGATTGAAAAAAGTTGTGGAAAGCATCAACGTAACAATTGATTAAACAAGTAGACAAGAATTAAAGGAAGAATAAAATGAATCAATGGAACAACTTTACAAAGAAGAAGCAGAAGATGAAGAAGAAGTAGAAGGGGAAGATGAAGAGGATCCGACAGAAGCAGAAGAGAAAGTTCAAAAAGTGCCTCCAAAGACACCTAGCAAATGAGTATAGGAGAATCATCCTTTAGATAAGATTATCAGAAGTAAATATACAAGAGTTTATACTATAAGAAGAATCCATTCACTAGAACAAACACACCTAACACTCTCATCTACGATTGAACCAACCTGTTTTGAAGAGGCCAACAAGGATGAATTTTCGAATATGGACATGGATGAAGAATTGGATCAAATAGAGAAAAATGACACCTGGGAATTAGTTCCAAGACCAAAGGATAAGAATGTGATCGACACAAAGTGGGTATACAAGAATAAATTGAATGAAGATGGAGAGGTTACAAGGAACAAAGGTAGATTGGTATGTAAAGGATATGCACATGTTGAAGGAATTGACTTTGAAGAGACATTTTCCCCTGTTGCCAAAATGGAAGAAATCCGATTGATTTTAGCTTATGCATGCTCCAAAAATATTAAAGTGTATCACATAGATGTAAAATCATCTTTTCTGAATGGGGAAATTGAAGAAGAAATCTACATTGAACAACCAGAAGAATTTCAGTTGTCAAAGAATTCAGATTATGTTTGTAAATTAAATAAGGCCTTGCATGGTCTAAAGTAGGCTCCTAGAGCATGGTACTCTAGACTCGATAAATATCTATAGCAAGCAGGGTTCAGAAAAGGAAGTGCAAACAACAACATCTACATCAAGGTAACTCAAGGTAGTATTTTATTAATTGAAGTTTATGTTGATGATATTATTTTTGGAAGTACTGATGATAGGTTAAGCCATAAATTTGCAAAGGACATGCATAATGAATTTGAAATTTCATTACTTGGAGAACTATCCTTCTTTCTGAGTCTTTAGATACGTCAAAGTAAACAAGAAATTTTTATTTCTCAAACCAAGTATATCAGAGAAATTTTAAAGAGGTTCAAAATGGAAGATTGCAAACCAGTTATCACTCCCATGTAAACTAGTTGCAAGTTGAGAAAAATAATGATTCAAAGTCTACATATCAGAGGAAATGCAGGTCAATGATTGGTAGCCTACTATATGTGACAACATCCAGACCAGATGTAATGCAGGTAGTTTGACATGTGGAACGATTTCAAGCAACACCAAAGGAATCACATGTATTAAGGACGAAGAGGATTTTTAGATATCTCAAAGGAACAAAATAGTTTGGATTATGGTATCAAAAAGGAAGGGATCTATCACTTATTGCCTACATAGATGTAGATTGGGCAGGTTGCATTGATTACCGATGAAGCACTAGTGGAGCATTGTTCTACTTGAGTGAGTGTTTAGTATCATGGCTAAGCAAGAAACAATCATCAATATATTTATCTACGATTGAGGCAGAGTATATTGTAGCAACAACATGTTGTACATAGGTTCTATGGATGAAAACAAATCTGATAGATATACAGGTGGAGTATGATGCGCCCATTCCAAACTATTGTGATAATACAAGCGCCATCGATATCTCAAAGAACCCAGTGATGCACTCCAAGACGAAGCACATTCCAATCAAGTATCACTTTCTACGGGAATAGGTTGTAGAAAAGAACATCAGAGTTGAATATGTGGGAAAAAAATAACAAGTGGCATACATCTTTACAAAACCACTTCCACGAGAATCCTTTGAGTATGTTCGCCAGAGACTCAGAGATATTTCTACTCCAAAATGAATGATTTTGAATGCTTATCTTATATGTCNGACAGGTGATAGAGACAAGTTTCTGACATTAAGAAATGAAAGAGATGGATTAGTCTCCTTCGGAAATGATGATTCAACTAAAATCATTGGAAAAGGCACAGTTAGAATTGGGAACGAGAATACCAAGGTAGGAAATGTTCTACTAGTAGATGATATGAAGCATAATCTTCTAAGTGTGAATAAAATGTGTGACCAAGGTCATAAAGCTACTTTTGATTCACAAAAGTGTGAGATAAGAAAAGAAGGTTCAGGAAAATTGATTGCAACAACTACAAGAACTTCAAGCAACATATATGTATTAAGTGAAATTGGAAATGAAAAGTGTTTCCTAGGAAAGGAAGACGGAAGTTGGATATGGCATAGAAGAATGGGTCACATACATTTTGATAACCTTTTCAAATTCAACAAAAGGGAAGAAATTAGAGAAATTCCCCAGATCGCGAAACCAACCAACACTTTATGCAAGCATTGTCAACACGGAAAACAAACAAATACCATGTTTAAATCAAAAGAATATTCAACGACAAGACCACTAGAAATTGTGCATACTAATCTAGTTGGACCAACTACAACAAAGGGTTTAAAAGGTGAGAAATACTTTATGTTATTAGTTGATGATTATACAAGAATGACTGTAGGTTTCTTTCTCAGGAATAAGTTAGAAGCTTTTGAAAACTTCAATGTCTACAAGGAAATTGTTGAAAATGGAGTGGTTTCAAAAATAAAATGCTTGAGATCTAATAATGGTGGAGAGTTCACTTCAAATGAATTTATGAACTACTGCAACAAAAATGGAATAAAAAGAAAATTCGTTGTTTCTAGGACACCTCAACGGAATGGATTTGTTGAAAGAAAGAACCTGACAGTACAGGAAATGTCTTGAACAATGCTAATGGATTCCAAATTGATATATATATTTTGGATGCAGGAAGTGCATACAATAGTTCACATTCAAAATAAAGTAATGCCCAGAAACAACATTGACAAAACTCCCTATGAGCTATGAAAAGGAAGATCGAAAAATGTGAAGCACTTCAGAGTTTTTGGAAGTAAATGCTACATCAAAAGAGAAGATGGCATAATGGGAAAGTTTGACTCTCGTGTGGAAAAATGAGTACTTGTTGGTTACTCAAGTACATGGAAAGCATACAAGTGTTACAACCTGAGATTGAAAAAAGTTGTGGAGAGCATCAACGTAACAATTGATGAAACAAGTAGACAAGAATTAAAGGAAGAATAAAATGAATCAATGGAACAACTTTACAAAGAAGAAGCAGAAGATGAAGAAGAAGTAGAAGGGGAATATGAAGAGGATCCGACAGAAGCAGAAGAGCAAGTTCAAAAAGTGCCTCCAAAGACACCTAGCAAATGAGTATAGGAGAATCATCTTTTAGATAAGATTATCAGAAGTAAATATACAAGAGTTTATACTATAAGAAGAATCCATTCACTAGAACAAACACACCTAACACTCTCATCTACGATTGAACCAACCTGTTTTGAAGAGGCCAACAAGGATGAATTTTCGAATATGGACATGGATGAAGAATTGGATCAAATAGAGAAAAATGACACCTGGGAATTAGTTCCAAGACCAAAGGATAAGAATGTGATCGACACAAAGTGGGTATACAAGAATAAATTGAATGAAGATGGAGAGGTTACAAGGAACAAAGGTAGATTGGTATGTAAAGGATATGCACATGTTGAAGGAATTGACTTTGAAGAGACATTTTCCCCTGTTGCCAAAATGGAAGAAATCCGATTGATTTTAGCTTATGCATGCTCCAAAAATATTAAAGTGTATCACATAGATGTAAAATCATCTTTTCTGAATGGGGAAATTGAAGAAGAAATCTACATTGAACAACCAGAAGAATTTCAGTTGTCAAAGAATTCAGATTATGTTTGTAAATTAAATAAGGCCTTGCATGGTCTAAAGTAGGCTCCTAGAGCATGGTACTCTAGACTCGATAAATATCTATAGCAAGCAGGGTTCAGAAAAGGAAGTGCAAACAACAACATCTACATCAAGGTAACTCAAGGTAGTATTTTATTAATTGAAGTTTATGTTGATGATATTATTTTTGGAAGTACTGATGATAGGTTAAGCCATAAATTTGCAAAGGACATGCATAATGAATTTGAAATTTCATTACTTGGAGAACTATCCTTCTTTCTGAGTCTTTAGATACGTCAAAGTAAACAAGAAATTTTTATTTCTCAAACCAAGTATATCAGAGAAATTTTAAAGAGGTTCAAAATGGAAGATTGCAAACCAGTTATCACTCCCATGTAAACTAGTTGCAAGTTGAGAAAAATAATGATTCAAAGTCTACATATCAGAGGAAATGCAGGTCAATGATTGGTAGCCTACTATATGTGACAACATCCAGACCAGATGTAATGCAGGTAGTTTGACATGTGGAACGATTTCAAGCAACACCAAAGGAATCACATGTATTAAGGACGAAGAGGATTTTTAGATATCTCAAAGGAACAAAATAGTTTGGATTATGGTATCAAAAAGGAAGGGATCTATCACTTATTGCCTACATAGATGTAGATTGGGCAGGTTGCATTGATTACCGATGAAGCACTAGTGGAGCATTGTTCTACTTGAGTGAGTGTTTAGTATCATGGCTAAGCAAGAAACAATCATCAATATATTTATCTACGATTGAGGCAGAGTATATTGTAGCAACAACATGTTGTACATAGGTTCTATGGATGAAAACAAATCTGATAGATATACAGGTGGAGTATGATGCGCCCATTCCAAACTATTGTGATAATACAAGCGCCATCGATATCTCAAAGAACCCAGTGATGCACTCCAAGACGAAGCACATTCCAATCAAGTATCACTTTCTACGGGAATAGGTTGTAGAAAAGAACATCAGAGTTGAATATGTGGGAAAAAAATAACAAGTGGCATACATCTTTACAAAACCACTTCCACGAGAATCCTTTGAGTATGTTCGCCAGAGACTCAGAGATATTTCTACTCCAAAATGAATGATTTTGAATGCTTATCTTATATGTCATAGATTTACACGAGGAAGCACCATCAAGAGGACATTTTAGGTTGGGAGATCAAACGAGTCAGTTAGGGGGAGAAACCCTGAATGGAAATATAGATTTTCCATTGATGAAAAAGGAAGAGAGATTTATCAGATGCATAGGACATAGGCATGGTTCTAAGGGGAGCATTGGTCACATAGATGTAGGAATGGTTCCAGGGGGAGCATGAGTGATATGATTTCAGTATTGCATCAGAGTTTTTCCATCAATGCCAAAGGGGGAGATTGTTGATTAATTAGGCTGGTTGTCATTGATGTCAACCCTTGAAGAAATTTTGGTAGCACAAAGGTTTGGGTAATGGACCCAAGTTTTTTTGATGTATAATGGTATGAGTTTTGATATATTTGTAGGTAAGACTATTCTAGATGGATAGTACATGTTATTTTGTTTCCAATGGTATGTGGAATGCCACATAACTCCTCACGGTTTGAGAGTTATGGCCTTACGAAGTTGAAGGACCCTCATATGATTGACTGGAAACCCCAAAAGGTCAAAGAAGTCAAAGTGCTTGTAAAGAAGAAATTGTTTAAATAATAAAGTTAAGTGACAAATTCAAAGAGGATTATTTAAATAATAAAGTGAAGTGACAAAGTCAAAGAGGATTATTTAAATAATAAAGTGAATTGACAAAATCAAAGAGGATTATTTAAATAATAAAGTGAAGTGACAAAGACAAGTAGGATTATTTAAATAATAAAGTAAATAGAGAACTTTCTAATTATGGAAAGTGGTTAAAAGAAGGTTAACCCTAAAATGAGGAAAATGAGTTAAGTGGTCAAGTGGCTATTGGATACATGGACAAGTGGAAAATTGGGCAGAGTTGGACATAGGTGACTATGTGGACAAAGTGCCTATAAGATGCTTCTAAGGAAGCTACTTGGAGAGTATAAATAAGAGGAAAGGATCTCTCATTCTAATTAACACTTGAGAATATTGAATATCTACAAGTGACTGAGGTAACCAAAGGATATCTAAGACTAATTTCAGAGGGAAGGTGAAGTAAATAAAGCCAAAATTCAAGGGAGGATAAATTTCTTTTGATAATGATTTCTAAGGTATGTTATTTACAGGTCATCTCACCATTTTCACAATAACTTTTTTTTATAGAATGATTCAGACTGTGAAATTGGGAGGCCATTGAGGAAACATATCCAAGTAGGTTTGGTACAAATTTCAGCTTGTGGGTCGTTGTATTTTTGGAGTTACACTCCGTGGAAAGTAGGGTTTGTGGCTAGTCCTAAAACTAGTCTAAAACATGTGTTTTGGGTAAAAACGTCATAACTTCTTCATAATAGATCCAAATTTAGTAAGACCAAATGTGTTGGTTAGAGTACAATATGTAGTATTCTGTGTAAAAATTTCAGATCCATTAAACAAATAATTCGTGCGGGGCACACTCTACAAGTTCGCTCTCTAGAATAATCCAAAATTCAACAAGTTATGCTATTTTTTCTATAACTCCTTTTCTGAGAGGTTCCAAGTAGTGACACCTGGAGGAATTGCATAAAAAAAATGAAGAACATTGTGTACTATTTTCAAATCTTTATTCATTACAGGTACATAGTTATGATTATTTAAGGTTAGGGCTGTTGACTAATCCGAAACTAGTCATGTGAGACTAAAGTAAAGTTTGATGAAAATGCTAGTCTCTTGTTGTTGAAGTTAAGGAAGGTTTGCAGGTTGAGGTATAGGTCGGTGCATGGTTGATTGATGCAAGAAAATCATCTCATGTCAGCCATCCATCCAGCCAGCCACGTCAAGCGCATGCATTTAGAACTAAAGAGAGGTGCAACCCTTGTTTTGATTTGAAATTAAATGTAATTAAATTGCTTAAGTTGTTGAGCTGAGAAGTCGTGCTTTGCACAGGCATAGAATTAAATAGGCTTTTAATGTTTTGTAAGGCTGTGATCCAGATCCGATTGGAAAACTAGACAACCATTCAATGTAATTGAATATGGTAGTTGAGGTTTGGAGGGAAGAGCTCGAAGAGCCCCCTCAGGTAAAAGATCGTATGGTATCTCATTTGGATATAGTGGAAAAGAGTTGAAGACTGGAATTAGAGCCTGTGAGTAGAAAGCAGAAAAGAAAGAGCCGAGACCTTGTTACAGGCCATGCTCAGGAACACCATTATAAATAGGCATTTTCCATTTTAATATAAACAACAACTTTTCCTGCATATTATCTGGTGTTAAATGAATGTCTGTGAGTGTTCTTTATATGATATGAATGTATGATGTAGATGTATGTTAGGAATTTGTAGGGGTTTTGTTTGATTTCAGGATTAGAAGACTTTGAGGCTTCACACCAGGAGGGTGTGGCAGAACACTGCGGGTTCTGATAGCTGTGCACAGAGGATGCATTCTTGAATCTATGGATTCAGACAAAGATGTTTTGCAGGCACAAGAATTGCAATCACTAACTCGAAGAAGTCCATGAGGTTGTTGAATACCTCAGGAGACGAGGTTGTATATGAGAACACAGTCATAGACACAACTTATGTTGTGAGTTCTACAAAGATCTGCTAGGAGGGCATTGAGAAGGTGCAAGGAATGCATAGAAGACAAAGGAACTCTGTTGTGAGTTCAGACAGAAGCTAGAATCACTAAGGATTCTGAAATCTCTGCTAGAAGGGAATTGAACAGGTGTAAGGAGAACACAAAGACAGAACCTCTAAGGAGTTCTGCAAGAGCTCTTCCAAGTGGGCATTGAGCATATGCACAATGATGCACAGGGGAACTCTAGCATGAGTTTGTAAGAAGCAAGAATCACTGAAGGATTCTTGATACTCTGCCAGGTGGGCATGGAGTAAGTGCCAGAGTACATAGAGGGATTCTGTTGAGTTCAGAAGAGGGAAGAATCTCTGAGGAGTTTCGTAATAGGCTCTTCCAAGTGGGCATTGAGCGTATTCGCAGGGTTATTGAATACCCGAAAATACTCAGCAATGGGTTGCTTGAGTAGACTGAGCACCAGGAGGGCCTCGTAATTCTCCATCTGTAGGAGAAGGAAATAATATTTATTCCCTTAAGGTCTGAGGATAAAAGAAGCCCAGAAAANTTTAGATAAGATTATCAGAAGTAAATATACAAGAGTTTATACTATAAGAAGAATCCATTCACTAGAACAAACACACCTAACACTCTCATCTACGATTGAACCAACCTGTTTTGAAGAGGCCAACAAGGATGAATTTTCGAATATGGACATGGATGAAGAATTGGATCAAATAGAGAAAAATGACACCTGGGAATTAGTTCCAAGACCAAAGGATAAGAATGTGATCGACACAAAGTGGGTATACAAGAATAAATTGAATGAAGATGGAGAGGTTACAAGGAACAAAGGTAGATTGGTATGTAAAGGATATGCACATGTTGAAGGAATTGACTTTGAAGAGACATTTTCCCCTGTTGCCAAAATGGAAGAAATCCGATTGATTTTAGCTTATGCATGCTCCAAAAATATTAAAGTGTATCACATAGATGTAAAATCATCTTTTCTGAATGGGGAAATTGAAGAAGAAATCTACATTGAACAACCAGAAGAATTTCAGTTGTCAAAGAATTCAGATTATGTTTGTAAATTAAATAAGGCCTTGCATGGTCTAAAGTAGGCTCCTAGAGCATGGTACTCTAGACTCGATAAATATCTATAGCAAGCAGGGTTCAGAAAAGGAAGTGCAAACAACAACATCTACATCAAGGTAACTCAAGGTAGTATTTTATTAATTGAAGTTTATGTTGATGATATTATTTTTGGAAGTACTGATGATAGGTTAAGCCATAAATTTGCAAAGGACATGCATAATGAATTTGAAATTTCATTACTTGGAGAACTATCCTTCTTTCTGAGTCTTTAGATACGTCAAAGTAAACAAGAAATTTTTATTTCTCAAACCAAGTATATCAGAGAAATTTTAAAGAGGTTCAAAATGGAAGATTGCAAACCAGTTATCACTCCCATGTAAACTAGTTGCAAGTTGAGAAAAATAATGATTCAAAGTCTACATATCAGAGGAAATGCAGGTCAATGATTGGTAGCCTACTATATGTGACAACATCCAGACCAGATGTAATGCAGGTAGTTTGACATGTGGAACGATTTCAAGCAACACCAAAGGAATCACATGTATTAAGGACGAAGAGGATTTTTAGATATCTCAAAGGAACAAAATAGTTTGGATTATGGTATCAAAAAGGAAGGGATCTATCACTTATTGCCTACATAGATGTAGATTGGGCAGGTTGCATTGATTACCGATGAAGCACTAGTGGAGCATTGTTCTACTTGAGTGAGTGTTTAGTATCATGGCTAAGCAAGAAACAATCATCAATATATTTATCTACGATTGAGGCAGAGTATATTGTAGCAACAACATGTTGTACATAGGTTCTATGGATGAAAACAAATCTGATAGATATACAGGTGGAGTATGATGCGCCCATTCCAAACTATTGTGATAATACAAGCGCCATCGATATCTCAAAGAACCCAGTGATGCACTCCAAGACGAAGCACATTCCAATCAAGTATCACTTTCTACGGGAATAGGTTGTAGAAAAGAACATCAGAGTTGAATATGTGGGAAAAAAATAACAAGTGGCATACATCTTTACAAAACCACTTCCACGAGAATCCTTTGAGTATGTTCGCCAGAGACTCAGAGATATTTCTACTCCAAAATGAATGATTTTGAATGCTTATCTTATATGTCTTATATTTACACGAGGAAGCACCATCAAGAGGACATTTTAGGTTGGGAGATCAAACGAGTCAGTTAGGGGGAGAAACCCTGAATGGAAATATAGGTTTTCCATTGATGAAAAAGGAAGAGAGATTTATCAGATGCATAGGACATAGGCATGGTTCTAAGGGGAGCATTGGTCACATAGATGTAGGAATGGTTCCAGGGGAAGCATGAGTGATATGATTTCAGTATTGCATCAAAGTTTTTCCATCAATGCCAAAGGGGGAGATTGTTGATTAATTAGGCTGGTTGTCATTGATGTCAACCCTTGAAGAAATTTCGGTAGCACAAAGGTTTGGGTAATGGACCCAAGTTTTTTTGATGTATAATGGTATGAGTTTTGATATATTTGTAGGTAAGACTATTCTATATGGATAGTACATGTTATTTCATTTCCGATGGTATGTGGAATGCCACATAACTCCTCACGGTTTGAGATTTATGGCCTTACGAAGTTGAAGGACCCTCATATGATTGACTGGAAACCCCAAAAGGTCAAAGAAGTCAAATTTCTTGTAAAGAAGAAATTGTTTAAATAATAAAGTTAAGTGACAAAGTCAAAGAGGATTATTTAAATAATAAAGTGAAGTGACAAAGTCAAAGAGGATTATTTAAATAATAAAGTGAATTGACAAAATCAAAGAGGATTATTTAAATAATAAAGTGAAGTGACAAAGACAAGTAGGATTATTTAAATAATAAAGTAAATAGAGAACTTTCTAATTATGGAAAGTGGTTAAAAGAAGGTTAACCCTAAAATGAGGAAAATGGGTTAAGTGGTCAAGTGGCTATTGGATACATGGACAAGTGGAAAATTGGGCAAAGTTGGACATAGGTGACTATGTGGACAAAGTGCCTATAAGATGCTTCTAAGGAAGCTACTTGGAGAGTATAAATAAGAGGAAAGGATCTCTCATTTTAATTAACACTTGAGAATATTGAATATCTACAAGTGACTGAGGTAACCAAAGGATATGTAAGCCTAATTTCAGAGGGAAGGTGAAGTAAATAAAGCCAAAATTCAAGGGAGGATAAATTTCTTTTGATAATGATTTCTAAGGTATGTTATTTACAGGTCATCTCACCATTTTCACAATAACTTTTTTTTATAGAATGATTCAGACTATGAAATTGGGAGGCCATTGAGGAAACATATCCAAGTAGGTTTGGTACAAATTTCAGCTTGTGGGTCGTTGTATTTTTGGAGTTACACTCCATGGAAAGTAGGGTTTGTGGCTAGTCCTAAAACTAGTCTAAAACATGTGTTTTGGGTAAAAACGTCATAACTTCTTCATAATAGATACAAATTTAATAAGACCAAATGTGTTGGTTAGAGTACAATATGTAGTATTCTGTGTAAAAATTTCAGATCCATTAAACAAATAATTCGTGCGGGGCACGCTCTACAAGTTCGCTCTCTAGAATAAGCCAAAATTCAACAAGTTATGCTATTTTTTCTATAACTCCTTTTCTGAGAGGTTCCAAGTAGTGACACCTGGAGGAATTGCATAAAAAAAAATGAATAACATTGTGTACTATTTTCAAATATTTATCCATTACAGGTACATAGTTATGATTATTTAAGGTTAGGGCTGTTGACTAATCCGAAACTAGTCATGTGAGACTAAAGTAAAGTTTGATGAAAATGCTAGTCTCTTGTTTTTGAAGTTAAGGAAGGTTTGAAGGTTGAGGTATAGGTTGGTGCATGGTTGATTGATGCAAGAGCATCATCTCATGTCAGCCAGCCATCCAGCCAGCCACGTCAAGAGCATGCATTTAGAACTAAAGAGAGGTGCAACCCTTGTTTTGATTTGAAATTAAATGTAATTAAATTGCTTAAGTTGTTGAGCTGAGAAGTCATGATTTGCACAGGAATAGAAGTAAATAGGCTTTTAATGTTTTGTAAGGCTGTGATCTAGATCCGATCGGAAAACTAGACAACCATTCAATGTAATTGAATAGGGTAGTTGAGGTTTGGAGGGAAGAGCTCGAAGAGCCCCCTCAGGTAAAAGATCGTATGGTATCTCATTTGGATATAGTGGAAAAGAGTTGAAGAGTGGAATTAGAGTCTGTGAGTAGAAAGTAGAAAAGAAAGACCCGAGACCTTGTTACAGGCCATGCTCAGGAACACCATTATAAATAGGCATTTTCCATTTTAATATAAACAACAACTTTTCCTGCATATTATCTGGTGTTAAATGAATGTCTGTGAGTGTTCTTTATATGATATGAATGTATGATGTAGATGTATGTTAGGAATTTGTAGGGGTTTTGTTTGATTTCAGGATTAGAAGACTTTGAGGCTTCACACCAGGAGGGTGTGGCAGAACACTGCGGGTTCTGATAGCTGTGCACAGAGGATGCATTCTTGAATCTATGGATTCAGACAAAGATGTTTTGCAGGCACAAGAATTGCAATCACTAACTCGAAGAAGTCCATGAGGTTGTTGAATACCTCAGGAGACGAGGTTGTATATGAGAACACAGTCATAGACACAACTTATGTTGTGAGTTCTACAAAGATCTGCTAGGAGGGCATTGAGAAGGTGCAAGGAATGCATAGAAGACAAAGGAACTCTGTTGTGAGTTCAGACAGAAGCTAGAATCACTAAGGATTCTGAAATCTCTGCTAGAAGGGAATTGAACAGGTGTAAGGAGAACACAAAGACAGAACCTCTAAGGAGTTCTGCAAGAGCTCTTCCAAGTGGGCATTGAGCATATGCACAATGATGCACAGGGGAACTCTAGCATGAGTTTGTAAGAAGCAAGAATCACTGAAGGATTCTTGATACTCTGCCAGGTGGGCATGGAGTAAGTGCCAGAGTACATAGAGGGATTCTGTTGAGTTCAGAAGAGGGAAGAATCTCTGAGGAGTTTCGTAATAGGCTCTTCCAAGTGGGCATTGAGCGTATTCGCAGGGTTATTGAATACCCGAAAATACTCAGCAATGGGTTGCTTGAGTAGACTGAGCACCAGGAGGGCCTCGTAATTCTCCATCTGTAGGAGAAGGAAATAATATTTATTCCCTTAAGGTCTGAGGATAAAAGAAGCCCAGAAAAAAAAACACCTTTGTGTGTGTGTGAAGACTCTGCAGGAGTGCAGACGTCAAGATCCTTTGAGGATTTGAGAAGAGAAGCTCAGAAGAGATTGCGCTTTAGGTGCGCAGAGACCCCCGTAGGGGCACAAGAGTTGAAGAATCCTTCGAGGATTTGAAAGAAGGATAAAAACTCAGGAGGAGTAGCACTCTAAGTGCACAAAGTCGTAGCTGCAAGGAGTGTAGAAGCCATATAACTCTTTGACGAGTTCAGAGTACCCAAAGCTCAGGAGGGACAACATTTTCATATGCATGCAAGTGAGAACTCACGGTCGTAGAGCTTGCAGAAACGGAGTAAAGTTCGAGGTCTTTGAGAATTCAAAATTCTTCCAAGTCTGGGAAGAAAGCATGCACATGCTCAGGAATGAGGAACAACAACCATCAGATTAGGCTAAGGAAAAGCGATCTGGACCATTGAAAGGATTCACATCCAGGAGGCACAATAGAGAAGTGCATAGAAGAGATGGATCTGAACCGTCAGATCTTGGTTGAAACAACCGACAACCATTAGATCTGTTAGAAGTTGCATGGGGTTAAACCCTCGTAAGCAGGGAAAGAAGTCCCGAAGAAGTTGGTAGTAGGATTTTGGCATTCAGGAGTTTGGGAGTCCGGAGGGCGAGAGTCCCGACACTCAGCCTCTGAAATCATGAAAACGCGAGATTAGATCTGAGCCATCCGTTCATTGAGACACATGGCGAGGATCAAGGGACCCATTGATATTTTGGCTACCAGGGGTTCAAGTTGACAAGATTGTGTCATAGGGGTCGCAAGCAGTGAAGTCCCGAGAGAACCTGAGCCATTCGTTGGAGAGTGGACATGTGTCGCGAGATCACCCATATCAGGGATTTGGACATCGGAGGTTGGGAGTGCGAAGGAACAACAACTAGGAGGATTCTCGCATTGAGAGAACCCGAAATAGCGAAAGGAGGAGAGAAGGCCGGGACAAGCGCCATATCGACGTTTCACGTATCGACACTTCGGGGGTCTAGAGGACAAGAGGTCGAGCACTTGGGTTGAAAAACCTCAAAATAAGGTCTCAGTCATGTGAAGGATGGTCACTTGGACCGGAGCATAGCCAGGTGGGGCTAAGGCATTGCCAATTTGACATTTCGCAGATCGGTGAATCGGGAGTCGAGAGGACAAGAGATCGATCCCTCACGTCAATAAATCCCGAAGGACATATGGCTATGGTCATATGAGAATTGGTCATGTGGTCCGAGAGATATCCCAGGGGATAAATGTTGAAGGTTTGTCTTGGGTAATCGACAATCGGTCGATCGTAAGAACAAAGGTTCTCGACATCGGGAAACAGAAAACCCTGAAGCCTGAAATTACATTTCCCGTGGGGAAATTGTTCATGGTCATGTTCAGGGCCATGAAGGAAAAGAAAAGGACCTTTGAATCAATTTATGCGTGATTCTAGTAGGGAATCGAAAGAGATAATCTGGCTCAGGAATTGAATGAGCGATCCTATGAGAGGACGTAGAGTGCATCTACATCAGTTGGTATCAGAGCTGGACTTCACTTTTATATTTCAGGTGAAGCGAGAACGTAAAAGAAGACAGGGTTGCTTAAGACTCTGTGGTGATTATTCGTGGGGTAGGAAGCAATCGAGAAGACAGTAAGCAGGACTGTAGGAAGAGGCTGAAACACTCAGGTTTGCAGGAGTGAGCAACAGGTTTTCCAGGAGGGCATATAGAGATAGTAACATGGCTATTGAAGGTTGTAGGTATGCTGGAAGGAAGAACCAGGAGTTGGTGAGTAAGGAAGACATATATGAAGAGATCATTGATATAAGGGCGGAGATAGAAAAGCTTGCATTGCAGATGCAATAGAACACGAGGATGGATGAACTTGCATTGGAGATACAACAGAAATCCAAGCCAAGGTGGGTGTATGAATGGCCCATGAGGAAGGCAAAAGAAAAATGGACATTCAAGAAGTTGATGGCTAGAAGACAACGTAGGTTGTTAAGAGGATGGTTGAGGCACGCTGAAAACCTCAACAGACCAGAAGAGGAAAGGGTTCAAATATGTGAACCAGAGACTGGGAGAAATCTCAGTGAAATGGGATCAGCTGAAGATCTCAAGCACTGCCAGGAGGGCAGAGAGGAAATTCCCAATTTCCAGGTGGGCAAAGAGCTGAGATCGTTGCGGGATCTCACGGACTGTCAGGAAGACATCCAAGGAATTTCACATTGCCAGATGGGAAATGGATTGATATCGTTGTGGGATCTCATAGACTGCCAGGAGGGAAATGAAATGTTTCCAAATTTCCAGGTGGGCAAGGGAACAAAGATGGGATCAGTTGATTCCATAGACTGCCAGGAGGGTAGCAGAGAAATCCCAATTTTCCAGGTGAGCAGGGATAAGAATATGAGGCTATTTAAGAGTCTCATAAACTTAGGGGTGAGTTTGAATCAACCAAAGAAGCTGACAGAGCAGGTGAGCTCAGAGATGGATTTGAATCAGCCATAGTAGCCGACAAAAGAGGAGGAAGATCAAAATAGTAGTCTAACGATTGGGGGAATTCAAGTATTACTACCATTTGCCCAAGAGGAGTCAGAAATCTGCATTGTGGATGTTGAGGCAGCAACAACAAGAGAAAGACAACCAACTGAGACTATCAAAGAAGAATTGGAGTAGGTATTTGAGGTTTCCCAAGCAGGAGAGGAGAATGAGCATTCTGAAGAATGGCTTGATGCTTTCAGTAAAGAAGCTGAGGAAGCTGCAGCACTGAAGCCAACAACACAAGAGGCTGAAGAGCAGGCAGACAGATTGATCACTCCATGGGAGATGGAGTTGAAGATGTTGGAGGATTGGCTAAACAATCCAGGGCCAACAAATGAACTGGCAGAAGATGAGCTATCAGAGGAGGTGATTGAACAACAGTTCAGTCGAGAGAAGACTGTAGAGATGGACTTTGCAGTAGCATGGCAAGTTGAGGCCATGAAAGATGAAGAGGATGGCATGGGAGATCATGATGATCTGCCCAATTGCAAAAAAAATTTGCAGCTGAGGAGACTTCATGAGCAGAGCCAACCACTGGAGCAGCTGGATGAAGTGATCGAGAACATCAGGAGGCTAACGATAGAGTCAAAAGAGACTGCCAGCAAGGAAGCACTGGGCAGAAGAAAGGAAGCAGCAGCAACAACAATAGCAACAACGACAAGGGAATGGAGTGAGGAGACAGCTCCAAAAATTCATCTGGGATCCAGGAGGATTTCCCCAGTTGAGTGAGGAAACTCATGAGCAGGAGCTCATGAATTTTGTATCTAAGGAGTATGATGTAGGAGAATCATCTCACATCATCCAGCCAGCCAGCCAGCCATGTCAAGTGCATGCATTCAAAACTAAAGAGAGGTACAACCCTCGTTTTGATATGAAATTAAATGTAATTAAATTGCTTAAGTTGTTGAGCTGGGAAGCCATGCTTTGCACAAGCATAGAAGTAAATAGGATTTTAATGTTTTGTAAGGCTGTGATCTATATCTGATCGGCGGACTAGACAACCATTCAATGTAATTGAATAGGGTAGTTGAGGTTTGGAGGGAAGAGCTCGAAGAGCCCCCTCAGGTAAAAGATCATATGGTATCTCATTTGGATATAGTGGAATTAGATTCTGCGAGTAGAGAGCAGAAGAGAAAGAGTTGAGACCTTGTTACAGGCCATGCTCAAGAACACCATTGTAAACATGCATTTTCCATTTTAATATAAACAACAGTTTTTCCTGCATATTATTTGGTGTTAAATGAATGTCTATGAGTGTTCTTTATATGATATGAATGTATGTTGTAGATGTATGTTAGGCATTTGCAGGGGTTTTGTTTGATTTCAGGATTAGAAGTCTTTGAGGCTTCACACCAGGGGGGTGTGGCAGAATGCTACGGGTTCTGATAGCCGTGCACAGAGGATGCATTCCTGAATCTGTGGATTCAGACAAATACGTGTTGCGGGCACAAGAACTAGAATCACTAACTTGCAGAAGGTCGTGAGGTTGCTGAACACCTCAGGAGACGAGGATGTATATGAGAACACAGTCATAGACAGAACTTATGTTGTGAGTTCTGCAAAGCTCTGCCAGGAGGGCATTGAGCAGGTGCAAGGAGTGCACAAAAGACAGAGGAACTCTGTTGTGAGTTCAGACAGAATCCATAATCACTAAGGATTTTGAGAGCTCTGCCAGAAGGGAATTGAGTAGGTGTAAGGAGAACACGAAGACATAACCTCTAAGGAGTTCTGCAAGAGCTCTGCCAAGTGGGCATTGAGCATATACACAGTGATGCATAGGGGAACTCTACCGTGAGTTCGTAAGAAGCAAGAATCACTGAAGGATTATTGATACTCTGCCAGGTGGGCATGGAGTAAGTTCCAGAGTACACAGAGGGATTTTTTTGAGTTCAGAAGAAGGCAGAAGCTCTGAGGAGTTCCATAAGAGGCTTTGCCAAGTGGGCATTGAGCGTATTCGCAGGGTTATTGAATACCCAGAAATACTCAGCAATAGGTTGCTTGAGTAGACGGAGCGCCAGGAGGGCCTTGTAATTCTCCATCTGCAGGAGAAGGAAAGAATATTTATTCCCTTAAGGTCTAAGGAGAAAAAAAGCTCAGAAAAGACAACACCTTTGTGTGTGTGCGAAGACTCTGCAGGAGTGCAGAAGTCAAGATCCTTTGAGGATTTGAGAAGAGAATCTCAGAAGAGATAGCGCTTTAGGTGCGTAGAGACCCCGTAGGGGCACAAGAGTTGAAGAATCCTTCAAGGATTCGAAAGAAGGATAAAATATCAGGAGGAGTAGTACTCTAAGCGCACAAAGTCATAGCTGCAAGGAGTGTAGAAGCCACATAACTCTTTGACAAGTTTAGAGTACCCAAAGCTCAGGAGGGGCAGCGTTTTCATATGCACATAGGTGAGAAATCATGGTCATAGAGCTCATAGAAACAGAGTAAAGGTCGAGGTCTTTGAGAATTCAAAATTCTTCCAAGTTTGGGAAGAAGATGTGCACATTCTCAGGAAGGAGGCACAACAACCGTTAGATTAGGCTGAGGAAAAGCGATTTGGACCGTTGAAAGGATTCACGTCCAGGAGGTAGTGCAACAAAGAAGTGTACAGAAGAGATGGATCTAAACCGTCAGATCTTGGTCGAAACAACCAACAACTATTAGATCTGTTAGAAGTTGCATGGGGTTAAACCCTCGTAAGTAGAGGAGAGAAGTCCCGAAGAAGTTGGTAGTGGGATTTCGACATTCGGGAGTTCGAGAGTTTGGAGGGCGAGAGTCCGGACACTCGGCCTCTGAAATCATGAATAGGAGAGATTAGATCTGAGCCATTCGTTCATTGAGACATGTGGCGGGGATCAAGGGACCCATCGGTATTTTGGCTACCGGGGGTTCAAGTTGACAAGATTGTGTCATAGGGGTCGTGAGCAGTGAAGTCTTGAGAGAACCTGAGTCGTTCGCTAGAGAGTGGACACATGTCGCAAAATCGCCCATATCGAGGATTTGGACATCAAAGGTCAGGAGTGAGAAGGAAAAACAACGAGGAGGATTCTTGCATCGGGAGAACCCGAAATAGAGAAAGGAGGAGAGAAGGTCGGGACAAGTGCCATATCGGCGTTTCGCGTATCGGCACTTCGAGGGTCTAGAGAACAAGAGGTCGAGCGCTTGGGTTGGGAAACCCCAAAATAAGGTCTCAATCATGTGAAGGATGGTCACTTGGACCAGATCATAGCTAGGTGGGGCTAAGGCATTACCAATTTGACATTTTGCGGATCGGTGAATCAAGAGTCGAGAGGACAAGAGATTGGGCACTCACGTCAATAAATCCTGAAGGACATATGGCTACGGTCATATGAGAATTGGTCATGTGGGCCAAGAGATAGCCCAGGGGATAAATGTTGAAGGTGTGTCTTGGATAATCGACAATCAGTGCATCTTGGGTAAATGTTGAAGGTGCGTCTTGGCTAAATGGTCGTGTTCGGGGCCGTGAAGGAAAATAAAAGGACCTGTGGATCAATTTATGTGCGATTCCAGTAGGGAATCAAAAGAGCTAATCCGGATTGGGAATTGAATGAATGATCCTGTGAGCGGACGTAGAGTTCGTCTGCATCATTGATTCACTTGTTTATGGTACAAGTTGATTACAGGTTTTTGGGTATAGGTTGGTGCATATTTTATGCACTTGTTTATGGTCCAGGTTGATTACATGTTGAGGTACAAGTTGATGCATGGTTGATGCATGTTTCAGATTGTTGGTACATGTTGTTTGGTGCAGGTTTATTGGTACAGGTTCACAGTAGTATATCTCATAGTGATAGTGTGACATTGGTTCCATAATTCTACTTATATGCTATGGTGATTAGATGGGGCAAGGACATGTGGTTGTAGCCACCTTCTTATTGTAGCCAGAGAACATAGAGGGTTGTAGCCTCCTTCTGGTTGCAACTAGAGAATTGGGGAGTTGGCGCTTCCCTCGGGTTGTATCCTGAGAAACTAGGGGGTTGGAGACTCCTTCCAGTTGAAGCTGGAAAACAAAGGAAGTTGGTGCTTCCAATGAATGCAATTCATTAAGAAATATAAGAAAAAACATTATGTGGTTTTCTCCTACTTTGGGTTTCCACGTAAAAACATTGGTGTACTGTGTATGTGTATGATTGTTCATTTTTTCATTGTTTATTTATTCTGCAAATATTGGATGATAATTATACATTGATATAACACTTGCATTATATGGTTAAAAAGGATTAAATTTCTCTATTACTGATTCAACCCCCCTCTCAGTAATCCAACATGTATAAGCCCTCCCACTTCTCTTTTGTTTTCATAAAATCTTAACTGATAACTGTCATAAAAGGGTTGAGAATCTGCATAAGATTGCTCCAATAAAAACTTTGTTGCCACAAAAGGCATGGTTGATTCTGACACTAAATCATCATGTCCTCCATCTTCAAATTTATGGTTGTCCAATGGATGCAAAATTTGTCTGCTAAAATCCTCTATATATTTATCTACATGATCATTGAAAACCCGAGAAGGTTGGTTCCAATTTATGTTGTTGTGATCTTGCTCCAGTAAACTATGGTGATTTCGCATCGGTTTTCACTCCTCTGTTTTGTTAATGATTTTGAAATCTTCTTTCAACAACTCAAATGAAGAAAAACATAAGGGAAGATGATTATCTTCAACCAAATCACTATTTGCTTCATATTCAATAGCATAATTGTCATACGCAGACTAAATTCTTTCCTTAAACTATTGAGAAGGATCATTTTCTAAAAGAGAACATGCCCCTCATTGTTCTAAGAAATCAACATCACAATTAACTGCATAATCATTATCATACTCATCATACTTAGACACATCAAAAACATTTTCAATGTCATCAATCAAGAACATTGAGACAACAACTTGCTCTCCAATAAGCTGATTTTCAAGTTCACTTTCATGACATTCTTCACTAAAAATTTTGAAAAAAATCACTGAACAATCAACGTTTTGCTCATGATGAAAAGAATTAAAATTCAAATCAACAACAAAATGTTTTGGGACAACAACTTGTGTATCAAAAAACTGTTCATTATCCTCTACAAATACATCAACATTAAAAAATTCAAGAAAATGAATGATTTTATTAACCCCCTGCTCAAAATTCAGATTGGTTATTTTTTGTTCATGGTCACTCTCATGTTCTACAACATCAAACTCCTCATTTCGAATCTATTATCAAATNCCGAGACCTTGTTACAGGCCATGCTCAGGAACACCATTATAAATAGGCATTTTCCATTTTAATATAAACAACAACTTTTCCTGCATATTATCTGGTGTTAAATGAATGTCTGTGAGTGTTCTTTATATGATATGAATGTATGATGTAGATGTATGTTAGGAATTTGTAGGGGTTTTGTTTGATTTCAGGATTAGAAGACTTTGAGGCTTCACACCAGGAGGGTGTGGCAGAACACTGCGGGTTCTGATAGCTGTGCACAGAGGATGCATTCTTGAATCTATGGATTCAGACAAAGATGTTTTGCAGGCACAAGAATTGCAATCACTAACTCGAAGAAGTCCATGAGGTTGTTGAATACCTCAGGAGACGAGGTTGTATATGAGAACACAGTCATAGACACAACTTATGTTGTGAGTTCTACAAAGATCTGCTAGGAGGGCATTGAGAAGGTGCAAGGAATGCATAGAAGACAAAGGAACTCTGTTGTGAGTTCAGACAGAAGCTAGAATCACTAAGGATTCTGAAATCTCTGCTAGAAGGGAATTGAACAGGTGTAAGGAGAACACAAAGACAGAACCTCTAAGGAGTTCTGCAAGAGCTCTTCCAAGTGGGCATTGAGCATATGCACAATGATGCACAGGGGAACTCTAGCATGAGTTTGTAAGAAGCAAGAATCACTGAAGGATTCTTGATACTCTGCCAGGTGGGCATGGAGTAAGTGCCAGAGTACATAGAGGGATTCTGTTGAGTTCAGAAGAGGGAAGAATCTCTGAGGAGTTTCGTAATAGGCTCTTCCAAGTGGGCATTGAGCGTATTCGCAGGGTTATTGAATACCCGAAAATACTCAGCAATGGGTTGCTTGAGTAGACTGAGCACCAGGAGGGCCTCGTAATTCTCCATCTGTAGGAGAAGGAAATAATATTTATTCCCTTAAGGTCTGAGGATAAAAGAAGCCCAGAAAAGACAACACCTTTCGCGTATCGACACTTCGGGGGTCTAGAGGACAAGAGGTCGAGCACTTGTGTTGAAAAACCTCAAAATAAGGTCTCAGTCATGTGAAGGATGGTCACTTGGACCGGAGCATAGCCAGGTGGGGCTAAGGCATTGCCAATTTGACATTTCACGGATCGGTGAATCGGGAGTCGAGAGGACAAGAGATTGATCCCTCGCGTCAATAAATCCCGAAGGAAATATGGCTACGGTCATATGAGAATTGGTCATGTGGTCCAAGAGATAGCCCAGGGGATAAATGCTGAAGGTGTGTCTTGGGTAATCGACAATCGATCGATCGTAAGAACAAAGGTTCTCGACATTGGGAAACAGAAAACCCTGAAGCCCGAAATTACATTTCCTGTGGGGAAATTGTTCATGGTCGTGTTCAGGGCCATGAAGGAAAAGAAAAGGACTTGTGGATCAATACGTGATTCCAGCAGGGAATCGAAAGAGATAATCTGGCTCAGGAATTGAATGAATGATCCTATGAGAGGACGTAGAGTGCATCTACATCAGTTGGTATCAGAGCTGGACTTCACTTTTATATTTCAGGTGAAGCGAGAACGTAAAAGAAGACAGGGTTGCTTAAGACTCTATGGTGATTATTCGCGGGGTAGGAAGCAATCGAGAAGACAATAAGTAGGACTGTAGGAAGAGGTTGAAGCACTCAGGTTTGCAGGAGTGAGCAGCAGGTTTTCCAGGAGGGCAGATAGAGACAGTAACATGGCTATTGAAGGTTGTAGGTATGCTGGAAGGAAGAACCAGGAGTTGGTGAGTAAGGAAGACATAGATGAAGAGATCATTGATATAAGGGCGGAGATAGAAAATCTTGCATTGCATATGAAATAGAACACGAGGATGGATGAACTTGCATTGGAGATACAACAGAAAGCCAAGCCAAGGTGGGTGTATGAATGGCCCATGAGGAAGGCAAAAGAAAAATGGACAGTCAAGGAGTTGATGGCTAGAAGACAGTGTAGGTTGTTAAGAGGATGGTTGAGGCACGCTGAAAACCTCAACAGACCAGAAGAGGAAAGGGTTCAAATATGTGAACCAGAGACTGGGAGAAATCTCAGTGAAATGGGATCGGCTGAAGATCTCAAGCACTGCCAGGAGGGCAGAGAGGAAATTCCCAATTTCCAGGTGGGAAAAGAGCTGATATCGTTGCGGGATCTCACGGACTGTCAGGAAGACATCCAAGGAATTTCACATTGCCAGATGGGAAATGGATTGAGATCGTTGTGGGATCTCATGGACTGCCAGGAGGGAAATGAAATGTTTCCAAATTGCCAGGTGGGCAAGGGAACAAAGATGGGATCAATTGATTCCATAGACTGCCAGGAGGGTAGCAGAGAAATCCCAATTTTCCAGGTGAGCAGGGATAAGAATATGAGGCTATTTAAGAGTCTCATAAACTTAGGGGTGAGTTTGAATCAACCCAAGGAGCTGACAAAGCAGGTGAGCTTAGAGATGGATTTGAATCAGCCATAGTAGCCGACAAAAGAGGAGGAAGATCAAAATAGTAGTCTAATGATTGGGGGAATTCAAGTATTACTACCATTTGCCCAAGAGGAGTCAGAAATATGCATTGTGGATGTTCAGGCAGCAACAACAAGAGAAAGACAACCAACTGAGACTATCAAAGAAGAATTGGAGCAGGTATTTGAGGTTTCCCAAGCAGGAGAGGAGAATGAGCATTCTGAAGAATGGCTTGATGCTTTCAGCAAGGAAGCTGAGGAAGCTGCAGCACTGAAGCCAACAACACAAGAGGCTGAAGAGCAGGCAGACAGATTGATCGCTCGATGGGAGATGGAGTTGAAGATGTTGGAGGATTGGCTAAACAATCTAGGGCCAACAAATGAACTGGAAGAAGATGAGCTATCATAGGAGGTGATTGAACAACAGTTCAGTCGAGAGAAGACTGCAGAGATGGACTTTGCAGTAGCATGGCAAGTTGAGGCCATGAAAGATGAAGAGGATGGCATGGGAGATCATGATGATCTACCCAATTGCAAAAAAAATTTGCAGCTGAGGAGACTGCATGAGCAGAGCCAACCACTGGAGCAGCTGGATGAAGTGATCGAGAACATCAGGAGGCTAACGATAGAGTCAAAAGAGACTGCCAACAAGAAAGCACTGGGTAGAAGAAAGGAAGCAGCAACAACAACAATAGCAACAACAACAAGGGAATGGAGTGAGGAGACAGCTCCAGAAATTCATCTGGGATCCAGGAGGATTTCCCCAGTTGAGTGAGGAAACTCATGAGTAGGAGCTCATGAATTTTGTATCTAAGGAGTATGATGTAGGAGAATCATCTCACGTCATCCATCCAGCCAGCCAGCCATGTCAAGTGCATGCATTCAAAACTAAAGAGAGGTACAACCCTCGTTTTGATATGAAATTAAATGTAATTAAATTGCTTAAGTTGTTGAGTTGGGAAGCCATGCTTTGCACAGGCATAGAATTAAATAGGATTTTAATGTTTTGTAAGGCTGTGATCTATATCTGATCAGCAGACTAGACAACCATTCAATGTAATTGAATAGGGTAGTTGAGGTTTGGAGGGAAGAGCTCGAAGAGCCCCCTCAGGTAAAAGATCATATGGTATCTCATTTGGATATAGTGTAATTAGATTCTGCGAGTAGAGAGCAGAAGAGAAAGAGTCGAGACCTTGTTACAGGCCATGCTCAAGAACACCATTGTAAACATGCATTTTCCATTTTAATATAAACAACAGTTTTTCTTGCATATTATCTGGTGTTAAATGAATGTCTATGAGTGTTCTTTATATGATATGAATGTATGTTGTATATGTATGTTAGGAATTTGTAGGGGTTTTATTTGATTTCAGGATTAGAAGTCTTTGAGGCTTCACACCAGGAGGGTGTGGCAGAATGCTACGGGTTCTGATAGTCGTGCACAGAGGATGCATTCCTGAATCTGTGGATTCAGACAAAGACGTGTTGCGGGCACAAGAACTAGAATCACTAACTTGCAGAAGGTCATGAGGTTGCTGAATACCTCAGGAGATGAGGTTGTATATGAGAACACAGTCGTAGACAGAACTTATGTTGTGAGTTCTGCAAAGCTCTGCCAGGAGGGCATTGAGCAAGTGCAAGGAGTGCACAAAAGATAGAGGAACTATGTTGTGAGTTCAGACAGAAGCCAGAATCACTAAGGATTATGAGAGCTCTTCTAGAATGGAATTGAGTAGGTGTAAGGAGAACACGAAGACATAACCTCTGAGGAGTTCTGCAAGAGCTCTGCCAAGTGGGCATTGATCATATGCACAGTGATGCATAGGGGAACTCTACCATGAGTTCGTAAGAAGCAAGAATCACTGAAGGATTATTGATACTCTACCAGGTGGGAATGGAGTAAGTGCCAGAGTACACAGAGGGATTTTGTTGAGTTCAAAAGAAGGCAGAATCTCTGAGGAGTTCCATAAGAGGCTCTGCCAAGTGGGCATTGAGCGTATTCGCAGGGTTATTGAATACCCAGAAATACTCAGCAATAGGTTGCTTGAGTAGACTGAGCGCCAAGAGGGCCTTGTAATTCTCCATCTGCAGGAGAAGGAAAGAATATTTATTCCCTTAAGGTCTAAGGAGAAAAAAATCTCAGAAAAGACAACACCTTTGTGTGTGTGCGAAGACTCTGCAGGAGTGCAGAAGTCAATATCCTTTGAGGATTTGAGAAGAGAATCTCAGAAGAGATAGCACTTTAGGTGCGTAGAGACCCCGTAGGGGCACAAGAGTTGAAGAATCCTTCAAGGATTCGAAAGAAGGATAAAATATTAGGAGGAGTAGTACTCTAAGCGCACAAAGTCATAGCTGCAAGGAGTGTAGAAGCCACATAACTCTTTGACAAGTTCAGAGTACCCAAAGCTCAGGAGGGGCAGCATTTTCATATGCACATAGGCGAGAAATCATGGTCATAGAGCTCATAGAAACAGAGTAAAGGTCGAGGTCTTTGAGAATTCGAAATTCTTCCAAGTCTGGGAAGAAAATGTGCACATTCTCAGGAAGGAGGCACAACAACTGTTAGATTAGGCTATGGAAAAACGATTTGGACCGTTGAAAGGATTCACGTCCAGGAGGTAGTGCAACAAAGAAGTTTACAGAAGAGATGGATCTAAACCGTCAGATCTTGGTCGAAACAACCAACAGCTATTAGATCTGTTAGAAGTTGCATGAGGTTAAACCCTCATAAGTAGAGGAGAGAAGTCCCGAAGAAGTTGGTAGCGGGATTTCGACATTCGGGAGTTCGAGAGTTTGGAGGGCGAGAGTCTGGACACTCGGCCTCTGAAATCATGAAAAGGAGAGATTAGATCTGAGCCATCCGTTCATTGAGACACGTGGAAGGGATCAAGGGACCCATCGGTATTTCGGCTACCGGGGGTTCAAGTTGACAAGATTGTGTCATAGGGGTCGTGAGCAGCGAAGTCTCGAGAGAACCTGAGTCATTCACTAGAGAGTGGACACATGTCACAAGATCGCCCATATCGAGGATTTGGACATCAAAGGTCAGGAGTGAGAAGGAACAACAACGAGGAGGATTCTTGCATCAGGAGAACCCGAAATAGAGAAAGAAGGAGAGAAGGTTGGGACAAGTGCCATATCGGCGTTTCGCGTATCGACACTTCGAGGGTCTAGAGGACAAGAGGTCGAGTGCTTGGGTTGGGAAACCCCAAAATAAGGTCTCAATCATGTGAAGGATGGTCACTTGGACCAGATCATAGCTAGGTGGGGCTAAGGCATTACCAATTCGACATTTTGCAGATCGGTGAATCGAGAGTCGAGAGGACAAGAGATTGGGCACTCACGTCAATAAATCCCGAAGGACATATGGCTACGGTCATATGAGAATTGGTCATGTGGGCCAAGAGATAGCCCAGGGGATAAATGTTGAAGGTGTGTCTTGGATAATCGAAAATCAGTGCATCTTGGGTAAATGTTGAAGGTGCGTCTTGGCTAAATGGTCGTGTTCGGGGCCATGAAGGAAAATAAAGGACCTGTGGATCAATTTATGTGTGATTCCAGTAGGGAATCAAAAGAGCTAATCCGGATTGGGAATTGAATGAATGATCTTGTGAGCGGACGTAGAGTGCGTCTGCATCATTGATTCACTTGTTTATGGTACAAGTTGATTACAGGTTTTTGGGTATAGGTTGGTGCATATTTTATGCACTTGTTTATGGTCCAGGTTGATTACATGTTGAGGTACAAGTTGATGCATGGTTGATGCATGTTTCAGATTGTTGGTACATGTTGTTTGGTGCAGGTTTATTGGTACAGGTTCACAGTAGTATATCTCATAGTGATAGTGTGACATTGGTTCCATAATTCTACTTATATGCTATGGTGATTAGATGGGGCAAGGACATGTGGTTGTAGCCACCTTCTTATTGTAGCCAGAGAACATAGAGGGTTGTAGCCTCCTTCTGGTTGCAACTAGAGAATTGGGGAGTTGGCGCTTCCCTCGGGTTGTATCCTGAGAAACTAGGGGGTTGGAGACTCCTTCCAGTTGAAGCTGGAAAACAAAGGAAGTTGGTGCTTCCAATGAATGCAATTCATTAAGAAATATAAGAAAAAACATTATGTGGTTTTCTCCTACTTTGGGTTTCCACGTAAAAACATTGGTGTACTGTGTATGTGTATGATTGTTCATTTTTTCATTGTTTATTTATTCTGCAAATATTGGATGATAATTATACATTGATATAACACTTGCATTATATGGTTAAAAAGGATTAAATTTCTCTATTACTGATTCAACCCCCCTCTCAGTAATCCAACATGTATAAGCCCTCCCACTTCTCTTTTGTTTTCATAAAATCTTAACTGATAACTGTCATAAAAGGGTTGAGAATCTGCATAAGATTGCTCCAATAAAAACTTTGTTGCCACAAAAGGCATGGTTGATTCTGACACTAAATCATCATGTCCTCCATCTTCAAATTTATGGTTGTCCAATGGATGCAAAATTTGTCTGCTAAAATCCTCTATATATTTATCTACATGATCATTGAAAACCCGAGAAGGTTGGTTCCAATTTATGTTGTTGTGATCTTGCTCCAGTAAACTATG
This sequence comes from Picea glauca, assembly GCA_000966675.3. Classification (NCBI taxonomy): domain Eukaryota; kingdom Viridiplantae; phylum Streptophyta; class Pinopsida; order Pinales; family Pinaceae; genus Picea; species Picea glauca. Next base: position 67,254 of record JZKD02S1917123.1, read on the forward strand.
GTGATTTCGCATCGGTTTTCACTCCTCTGTTTTGTTAATGATTTTGAAATCTTCTTTCAACAACTCAAATGAAGAAAAACATAAGGGAAGATGATTATCTTCAACCAAATCACTATTTGCTTCATATTCAATAGCATAATTGTCATACGCAGACTAAATTCTTTCCTTAAACTATTGAGAAGGATCATTTTCTAAAAGAGAACATGCCCCTCATTGTTCTAAGAAATCAACATCACAATTAACTGCATAATCATTATCATACTCATCATACTTAGACACATCAAAAACATTTTCAATGTCATCAATCAAGAACATTGAGACAACAACTTGCTCTCCAATAAGCTGATTTTCAAGTTCACTTTCATGACATTCTTCACTAAAAATTTTGAAAAAAATCACTGAACAATCAACGTTTTGCTCATGATGAAAAGAATTAAAATTCAAATCAACAACAAAATGTTTTGGGACAACAACTTGTGTATCAAAAAACTGTTCATTATCCTCTACAAATACATCAACATTAAAAAATTCAAGAAAATGAATGATTTTATTAACCCCCTGCTCAAAATTCAGATTGGTTATTTTTTGTTCATGGTCACTCTCATGTTCTACAACATCAAACTCCTCATTTCGAATCTATTATCAAATMTTCCCATAGGATTGAAGGTTATATTCCACTTCTTGTGCAWCATTAAAMATTTGTTGTAAGGTAGCAGACCTTCTCTCCATCAGGAGAAAATACAAGTCTGGATGGAAGTTCCATAACACAACATAACATCAACTTTTGAATGTTGGATCCTTTTAGGCATCCTRTAGTACAAATTAGAAAACCTCCTACTAAACATAAAKATTGTTTCATTTCTCTTTATTTTCATGGCACTGAACTCATAAATGTATTGATCTAARGACTTCCTCTCACCCCAAAACTTTAGAAAAGCATCCTTCAATTCTTCCCATGAACTAATGATCTTGGGATGTAAGTGTCTAAACCAYTGTTTAACATCTCCTTGCAATGATTGAGCAAGGTCTCTCATACAAACATCATCATGCTCAAATYCAAAGAAATCTGCAAAATCCTCAAAAGCATGGATATGTTTCTCAGTTGTAGGGTTACCGGGTTCTCCATCAAATAGAGGTAGGTATTTATAGTTCTTTGGAGGAAAATCATGTAGGATATGAGGTAATTGAAGTGGTATGTATCTTTCTTTGATCTTGGAGGGTTGAGTCTTAAGCATAGGTGATATGATATTTTCTTGGGTATCATGAGGCTTATCACATTGATCATGTACATCATATAATTCGAATGAAATCTCTTGGTCGGTATCAGTTATGCAAGGAACATGAGATGTATTTACAACTTTAGAAGAAGGATATACAAATGTAGATTTTTGGTCGTCATTGGGATTCAATACGTAAAGAAAAAATATTTTAACATGTTCAAGAAATGACAAGAGGTAACTGATGAAAAAGAATAAGATCTCTTGGAAAAAACTAAAGCTTTGATACATGGTTTCCCCATGACTTCCTTCCATGTATCTGTCAATGGATCTCGTCCCCCAGTGGAGTCTTTGAATCTGATTGAAGAATGATTGGAGTCACCAAGTGAATGGTACAACCTTCTTTGTGTTTGACCTCTGTTCAACATCAAAAGTCAAATATGATCTTTGTCATTTTATCCCAGGGAATATTTCACCTTCACTCCCCGACAACGACGTCAAAATGTTAGCACTCCGTAATTTCCCTTGTTTGCGGGAGGAAAACTACAAAGGTAACCATAGACCACTTTGGGCTTGGAATCTGGCCTTTCCAAACTAGAGATGGCTCTCTCATTGTATATTAATATCAGTGGCCAAATATGAAATGGAGATAAAATTTTAAGATGTGGTTGATGGCAGAGGTGGAATAAAATCCATTGGGCATGGAGTCAACTTTAAAGAAAATAGAACTATCAATGACTGGTGGGTAGAACTATAAAAGAAGCAGAGGCTAGATAGGTGATAATATTTCAGTTAAAATATTGTTGTTTTTAGAATGGAAGAAGGGGAAAACAAATAACTACTTTCAGATTACCAGCTGAGATGAATTCTAATTGAGTTAAGAAGAGATAACAACACTTAATTTGTTTGAATCTAAAGAATCAATATCAGATGAATTTCATACCATTACCTTTCCAATTTAAGTATATAAGAGTTGCAGATGAAATGAGAAATAAAACATTAAATACATACATGAAAGGGAAACACACACTTTAGATCACCACGACAAGAATCTCTGTTATGAATAGCATTGTACATTTTCACTAATATTTCATTTAACTTTAGAAAGATTACAAAATGTTCAAGAAAAATGTCCTCTATGATTCTTCCAACCTCCCTTTAGTCAATCAAAATTAAAAATATATATAGAAAAGAATATTCCCCAAGCTGAGGAGGTCGAGCTCAACTACTTCCCAAAGTTGGATCTGGTTAAAAAATTATAGCAACACGTTTAGAACTATCTGCTAGGAAATAGGAATCAATTTTCTGGAAAATAGGGGTCAAATATAACATCATATATATCGAATCATGATATATGTTACAAAATTGAGAGGTTTTTGTATATAAATCTGTCATTGAGAAAAACCTCTTTCAGTTTTTTAAAATTCCTCTCTAGTATCTTGGGATCTGCACCCAAAGCTAATGACTAAAATAGGAAATCATTAAATGTTTAAATCTGAAAAATAGGTTGTAAAGATCCATTCGAATATTCCAAACCATGACACCTGTGAAGAAACTGAGAGATGTGTTTTTGAATGGGATTATTATTGACAAAATACTCTTTTCATTTTCAAATATTCTTCTCCAGCATCTCGGAATTTGTGCCTAAAGATAATAACTAAAACAAGAAATCATTAAATATTTAAATATTTAAATATGAAAAAAAGGCCCCAAAAATGCCTTCGAATATCCCAAACTATGACACCTGTGAAGAAAATGAGATAGGTTTTTCTGAATAGGCTTGTTATTGAAAAACATTTCTTGCAGTTTTCAAATATTCCATTTCAATTGGTCAAAAACTATGTTTTAAGTTTACTACAAAAACAACCATTTCCCGAACTTGCGTAGCGAAATTGCACAGTGAACTTGTGTAAGGAACTTGTAGAGCGAGGTTCCTTTTGATAGTTTCTTCTATTGTTTGGATTTGATTGATGGATGAAGGTCAGATTGGTAGTTTTACACTTGAGATGATGATAATCATCTCTAGATCCTCTTCATTACCCTTTCAAACACCATTTTCTTCAACATCCTAATATATGTCAAACACTCGATTCAAACTTTGACCCTTGAGTAAATTATAGGAAACTAACACATGTTTTTCAAAGCTTACGAAATTATATATTACTGTGGAAAACTACCATAGTTGTGGATATCAATCCATTTCAATACGTCCTCACCAGGCATATGATAGGGGGAAATACAATAAGCAGACTGTTATTTTGCAAGAGTTTGATCTCTATTTCACTTCGACGAAGTCTAAGAAATCACTAGTTTTTGCCGAGTTGATATCAGACTTCCCTCGACTAGATCAATATATTTTTCATGATGATTCATTCGTGGATGAGCATATATTCCTTATCTCGTCTTTGAACCCCTGGTATGGAGACATTCTAATTTATCTTCAAACCTTGAAGCAATACCAACATCTGTCGAGAGACAATCGACAACGTATACGTCATCAGGATAAAAAATACCTTATCATCAACAACACTTTGTATTGTCGAGGAGTAGATAATATTTTACATCGTTTCTTGAATCACGAGGAAGATGATTCTGTTCTCAATGAATGTCATAGTGGGGCTTATGGTGGTCATTTATTCAGGCTTGCGACAACCCAAAAAAATTTGCGAGCCAATTATTTTTGGACGTCAATTTTTAAGGATTGTGTTGAATCGGTCAAGAAATGTCACCCTTGCCAGGTGTTTGCTTGGAAAATGCACTCGCACCCAGACCCTCTTCACCCAGTCATCACCATCAGTCCCTTCACCAAGTGGGGGGTATAGTTTATGGACTGTAACCCAACTTTGACATGGGGGCACAAACATATCGTGGCCATGGATTACTTCACTAAGTGGGCAGAGGCCATGCCTACCATTAAATCCGATGGTAATACTGCAACATTCTTTGTATTCAACCAAATTATAGCCCGATTCAGAATCTCAAGAGAGATTGTCACTTATCATAGCATTCACTTTCAGAATGAAATGATGAAAGAGTTAACATCAAAACTGGGGTTTAAGCACGATCATTCTTCCCCTTACTATATGTTGTTGTCCTATAATCATAGGTGATTTGATTCTTCGACTATCTATTTGGCATTGCTCTCATGATGAATACATCTGGCTTGCTGGGATCGATTGATTTCACTTCTCCATCCATCCATTTCACCCAATCCTTCATCACCCTGTTGCACCCTTTTTTCCCTCGCCCTTCATTTCTTCACCCCTCTGCCAATTTTGTCCCTACATGAATAAACAAGCTTAGGCTAAAAAACAATAGGTTAATAATAGATGGTTAGTGAAATGTTTTAATACTAATTAGCATAGTAAATTTAATTTAATTAGGTTAGTGTGATTAGGTTAAAAATTAAGTTAGTGTAATAGTTTATTAAAATTAAAACAATTTAAAAAATTCAAAAAAAAATGCATATAAAAATAAAACACATAAAATATAATAAAACAAAACAATAATAAAACATTAGAAAACAATTAAAAAATAAAACAATTAAAAAACAAATAAAGCAAAATGAAAACACGTAAAACAAAACAAAACAAAATAAATACATATAAAACAAAACGCATAAAACAAAAATAAAATTAATAATAAATCAAACCAATCTTAACTCTCGTACCCCATATGTCCCATCCCAACAAAACAAAATTAAATCAATGCCCGTAAATTATTCCGGACCCCCCTGCCATCCGGGCTTTAACAGGGGGGGGTCT
>JZKD02S1917134.1:32630-43396 GCA_000966675.3 Picea glauca
CTTGATTGCAGGATCGCTTTGTGGAAGGAGCAGCAGCAGCAAGGAGATAAAGCTCAACGGAGGATCTACACCAACCGTCGATAAAAAGGTTAGTTAGTTCTTCCCTTGTTTGCTTGTGGAAAAGGGTTTTAGATTCAGGGTAGAAGGTTAAAAGTAGCTTACAAAGGGTCATGATCTGTGTACAAGTTTAAAGCCCTAGCTTGTTGGTCCGTAGGGTAGAATACCCCACAACACAACCTCATGTTTATCCTCTGTGTTAGAGGGGGGTCCCGACTAACTCTTACGACACTGAACTTAAAACACTCCTTATCTTAAACTACAATGTTTGTTTTAAAGTGGCCTTGAAGAGTTTCCTCTTCACACCTAATTCAAGGCCCTAAAACCCTAAACTAGTCGGTGAACCCTACAAACAAAAAGTATAATATATTTTAGATTACGTGTTAATTTTAAGGCTTGATTTACGCATAGTGTGTGGTAGCGAAACTGATGGTGTTATGAAGAGACAAATAAGGAAGAGAACTTTAAATCATTTGAAAGAAAAAGATACTTTAAAATTAAATCAAAGCTTGTAAAAAACTCTTTGTATATTCAAATTTTCTAATTGATATTTCAAGATCTTATAAATGAAGAAACCCTAAAATTTATTTCGTTTGACTAAACAAAACTATTTTTATTTCAGTAAATCGAAAAGAAATTTGAAATGAATACACTTTTTCTTTTGCAAATAACGACCTTGACTAATTTACCAAACTAAAAGAAAATAATTTTTTATTTTATTTTTCGAACTTATTTAATAAGAAAAACATAAATAAAACCATTTTTTTTTTCGTTTTTGAAACCAAGAAACATGAACAAAGAGAAAATTGAAAAAAAGATTGATAGAGACCCTAAGCCCACTATAGATCACAGGGAGTCAATCAAGAAACCAAAAAAGCAGGTCTAAAACTTGACAGCTCGCTCTAAACCTTCTAGGGAAAACAAAAGAAGACTAAAGAACAAGTAAACTGAGACTTAAACCCAAGCTATGGGCAAAGACAGATACTTTGACTGATTCAAGAAAATCCTGAGAAGTCTGAACTTCTATCGGGAAAGAGACAACTCTCTCTTTATTAAAAAATAATTTCAAGACAGAGATACATGGGATCTTGCATCAACAACCTGTGTATGTACATGTGTTGTCTATTGTGCAGAGCGTGTATGTACAGAGGCTTACCAAAAACATGACACATACACCTTTGAGACTTTTCAAAAATAAAAAGACAAGGTAGAGTTACATGGAAGGGAAAGTTGGTATGCACCTTGCAGGTGACCAAAAACCCTTAAAAGACTCAGTAAACTTGACTGAAACTAAAAATGAAAACAAAAATCCAATCAACAACCCAAAAACCTCCCTAAAATCCCTAGAGAGACTCCCTAGTGGAGTCGTCAGTTCTACTAGTGGGAAACCCCCCTATAACTATACAAGGGTTTAGGATATAGACAGAGAAAATGAACTCCTAAAAGTCAATATAGTTTCTACACTACCCCAAACACACCAAAATAAATGAACATAAAGAAGTGGAAGAGAATATCGGTAACTGTACCTTTTATCCAGTGTCTGGTGATGATCTCCTTAAGCTCTGTAGCTCCAAAGGATGCAAGTCTCCTCCTAAAGATGACCTACATCCAAGACTAAGAAAACAAGGCTACGCATGATATTTCTATTCATAAATTAGGGTTAGATATCAAATGTTATGTATAAATCAAGGAGAAAACAAAAAACATCATCATTTGGGACAAGGAAAAGCGATTCTTTTATTCATTAAACAAAGATTGAAACTTACAATCCTCATACAAAACCGTTTTGTGAAACTAGTTCGAGATCCTCTTTTCAATTCTCCAAGTGCACCTTTAATAAGCCTCTTCTCACAATCTGCTAATCACCTCAAGGGAAGGGAATGCATTGAATGGAAGAAAAGGGGTTGAAGAGGGAATGTTGAGGCAGTAACTCATAAAAGGTTGCAGATGCTTGGGCAAGGAAGGGAAGTGAAATTGGGTAGATTTTAATTGTTCTAATGCTTGGCTGTGGAATGATACCCCAAGACATCTTTTTATATGACAAAAGGATGGTTATTCAGTTGGGGGACAGGCTATAGCAGGTGAATTCGTTGGAAAACCTCCAATAGCCCGTAAATTCCACCGAATTCCTTACAACTTTTGGAGGTATACGCGGGTTGTTTAGTGTGCAACAAGCATATGTACGCAGGTTGTCTAGCATGCAGAAAATGTATGTACATGGGAAATAGTGCAATATGGTGTGTACCTTCTCTAAAAATTGGTCTTTTAAGTAGATCTCTTCAACAATGATTTGGAAAATTATGTAAGTAAGAAGGCCAATGCCATGTATGCATGAGTAGGGAATTTTAGGGATATAAGAGAGAGAGAGAGAGAGAGAGAGAGAGAGAGATGAGGGAGTTTTTATATCCCTAAAATTCCCTACCTATGCATACATGGCATTGGCCTTTCTACTTGCACAATTTTCCAAATTACTGCTAAGGATCTCTCTTTAAAAAACCATTTTTTGGAGCATGTACGTGTTCTGTTGCACTACTGCCCATGTACACATACATGTTTCATACTATATATCCCACATATATACGCATGTTGCATGCCTAACAACCCACGTTTACCTCCAAAACTTGCAAAAAATAAAATGTTCTAAGGAATTCGACAGAGTTTACGGGCTATCGAGGGTTTCCCAACCATTTTACTCATTGTAGCCCATCCCCAAACTGAATAACCATTTTTTTGTCATACAAAAATAGGTATTGGGGTCCCATTCCATAATCAAGCAAGAGAAAAAAGAAACTCTGCCAAAATACCTTCCCCTTCTAACCCAATATTTGCAGCCCTTTCTGCAATCTGGCCTCAACATTCCCCCTCCAGCCCTCTCCTTATACAGTCCTTTCCCTTTCCCCAAAGAGATCAGTTGATTGTGAGAGGAAACAAGGGAATGATGCACTTGGAGTACGAGTAAGAGGATCATATACTTGTTTCACAGAGCGTTTGTTGATGAGAAGGTTGTAATACTTTAATCTTCAGTTTGAATAAAAGAGTTATTTTCTTGTCCCAATAATTTGTGTATTTATATCTTTGTTGATTAAAGTGTCTATGTTTATATCTTAATGCTAACATTGATAAGTATATGTTTGTAAATTTGTAGCGTTTTTTTCCTAAGTGTTCTTGCAGGTCATCTTTGGGAGGAGATTCGTAGCTTGGGAGGCTACAAAGTTGAAGGAAGGATACAGCAGACGTTAGGGCCTAAGGTACACTTACCAATATTCCTTCTTCTCTTTTTTGTATTTATGTTCAAATAGTTTGGGGTAGTTTAGGATTAGGAATGTATTTTAAGGGAAGTTAGTGCTCTGCCTATATTCTGACCCAGTATAGTAATAGGGGGATTTTTGCCGCTAGTAGAATTGGAGACTCTACTAGGGAGTCTCTCTAAGGTCTTAGTGGGAGTTTTTTTGTTTTAATTGGTTTTTTCAATTACTTTTGAGTTTTTTCAAGTTAACTAATTCAATTTAGGGTCTTTGGTCACCTTCCAGGTGCATACCATCTTTCCCTACCGATTCATTCTGCCAATTCCTTTTATTTTTGAAAATTTGTAGAGATGTATGTGTCCTGCTATGGCTCAACCCACATACATGCGCAGTCTGCACAATATACATCCCACGTACATACACAGGATGTGGGTGCAAAAACCCACATCTCTGTGTATTGAAGTTTAAAAAAAAAAAAAAAGCGGAGTCTTTCTCTTTCCTGACATAAGCCTTGGGATTCTTAGGCCTTTCTTGGACTTTATAGAGTCTCTGTTAGTAGTCATAGGTTGGGTTAAAGATTCGATTTTAACTTGTTTCTTAATCTTCTTGTTCTCCTTAGGTTTAGAGTGAGCTTTCAAGTTTTAGGTCCTCCTCTGGGTTCTTTTGAATCCCTACGTTTACGTAGTTAGACTAGGGTTTGTGTCAATCTTGGGTTATGTTTTCTCTTTATCCCATTTTATGATTTGAAAAACACAAAAGAATCTTTTACTTATGTTTTTCTTGTTTAAGCATTTCAAAAAAAAAAAAAATTGTTGCATGTAGTTATGCACCTAGTTTGGTAGTGTAGGATAGGTTTTCTGTTTGCAAAATAAAAGAGTTTCAGTTTCAAAGTTATTTATTGTTTTCCTAAAAGTATAAGTAGTTTTGCTTCATGGAATGAAAAATATCTTTTAGGAAACTTTCAGTTATAATATCTTGGAACATTGTTTTGAAAAGTTGACATTCACAAATATTTTAAAAGTTTTTTGCATTAAATTTGAAGTATCTAGTTTTCTTTATCATATAAATGCTCTAAAGTTTTTTTTTTTTTTTGTCTCTTCCAAACACCACAAGTTTCACATTCGCATCCTTTGAGTAAATCAAGCCCATAAAATCAACTCTTAACTTAAAAACTATTAGACCTTCTATTTGTAGGGTTCACCAACTAGTTTAGGATTTTAGGGCCTTGAAATAGGTGTGAAGAGGAAGCTCTTCAAGGCCATCTAAAACAAACATTAGATTCTGAGATAGGGAGTGTCTAAATTATAACATAATAAGAGTTATTTGGGATCCCCCTCTAACACATGGGATAAACATGAGGTCACCTAAGGAAAGGTAGAGGAGAAAACCCCTCCAAAGCCGGACCGAACGTAGTGGGGATTGTATATTGAGGGGTTTTGTTGAGAATCACATTGACCGCATTTGACTACAGAGCCTCGTGGACCTAGAATCCGTTTGAGATCCTCAGTTGTCTTCCAAAAAAATTTATTTTGGCACCCTTGAAGGGCTTCAGACTTTGTTATCCTGCTCATTACGATCAACTCAATTGTCGATTGTACCCGCCTGGTGACTGACTATGATCTGGAAACCTAGTTACCTATTTTTACAGACTTACACAGGTGACTACGGAGGTATATCACGATACCTAGGGTAGGCATCGGATCTTTCTTTGTAGATTATACCCATAGGGTGCTTCCTTGTTCAAGTTGCACTTGCACCAGTAAGTTGCTCTAGTGTTGATTGGCATAACTGTCCTTCCAACTAGTTAGTTGTTTGCTTGATTTACATTTAAGAACTTTTAGTGTGTTATTTGTGATTCACGCTAGCTAAACCTTATAGTTTTGGTTGCTCATTTCACAAAGTGGAATATCAACAACTTTGTTGTTCACATAGGATTGAAGGCCTATGGCCAGTTACTTTGGATCCACCTATGCCACCGTTGAGGCACAGGCTAGATCAAGAAGGATCGTTCGAAGCTACCATTCCACAAGAAACTATACCCAGTCCAACTCTGAGAGAAGACTTCCTAGCCCCAAAGGAATCCATCATTTCTAACCTCTAGACCGAAGGTTTTAGGCCAACAAATCTTTTGATCACCAACTTATTGACGTCGCTTCTAATTCAGATAGTCCCTCCCGAGGTGACTTCTCTAGAACGTCGGTTTATTCGGCGAGTGGTGATGGAAGAAAATGTTGTTACTTCATCAGGGAGTCCTCATACTCCCGTTACGACTACTGCTAGAGGGGGCGTTGTACCTCCTCCCCCACCTTCATCTGTCAGGATCATGGCTATCTCGAATCCCACAACTTCAAGAAGTGGTTTGAATACCTTCGCCTGTTCAGAACACATCAAACGATCCCTTCTCATACGGGATGCCTGGTTTTGACTCTAACTCACTTCTTACATACTATACTCTACAGAACATGGGTCTAGGGGTAGGGATATCTAACGCTCCCTTCCAAGGATCCTTCGCGGGCACCATTTCCCCATTCAATTCTATTCCTTACGGTGGGGGTCTTATACCTACTCTGTCCCCTTCGCTTGGTGGTATGTTTCAATAGCCAATCGAGCCTAATGTCAACTATTGTTTTTTTAGTGGAGGGAGCCAAGGACCTTCATCCTACAGGACTCTAGTGGGATCAATGTTGTTTACTTTGTTTGGTGCATTTGGAAATAACACTTTAACTTCATTTTCTTTCTCAACTGGGGGCAACCCTATATTTAGTCAACAAAACCTTGCATAATGTTTTATTCCTTCACAGGGAGTGATGACAAGAGTATACTCCTCGCAAGGCCTTGGGGACCCTCGGCAGGGCTCGTTTCCCTCGCAAGGGATGCCCATCTGGGGAAAACCCTCCCACACTATGTGGAGCACTGGGAAAGGTTCAATACCTATGCTCGGAGGGTTGGATGGGGGAATCCCCAACCAAGGTCCATGGAACATTGTACATGGAGAAATCCCTACTTAAGATATGTCATATAAATTTGGGAATTAGTTGACCATACAACATTAGATAAAAACCCCTCTCACTGGACAGGGCCATCATGGCATCTACCAAAACCTTGACCAACAGTCAAAGTTTTCCTAGCAACCTGGTGCCAACAAAAATCCAGGCCCCTCTTTTTGTTGAAATATTATAACTGCAAAGAATATTCTATTTATTATTGATTTATTATTCAATATCAATCCACTTTTGTTGATTGATCATGTCAGGCATTGTAATTGACCAAATCCCCTTTTGCGGATTGGTCAAACCCTAAATATAATATGCAAATTGAGAAGTCATCCCCAAGGCAATTAAAGTGGTTTTAACCACTCGGAAAGACAAGTCAGACCTGCTCAATGAAGAGACACCTTTCCATCTCTTTCCAGTTTGTATAAATAAAGGAATCCAACACCTCATTTGTTCACTCACTCAACTCACTCATCTAGTGCACAAGTTTGAAGGAACCTACAGTTACCAGTTGCCAGAAGAAGGAAGAGAGAGAGGTGAATTGCTTAGCAGAGGATATTTTGTAGTGTTTGGTTTATTGTCTTGGCATTGTATTGGCTATCTATATTAAGGAAGTTTTTGTTGGGTTTTCTTCCCCATGAGGGTTTCACTGGATAAATGTTGTGTATCTTGTGATTGCATTTCTCTCAGTGATCCTATATATCCTATGGTTATCTAGTAAATTGAAAAGAAACCTAATAATAACTTAAACCTTAACATGGTATCAAAGCTAATATGAAGAGAGAATCTTTCACTGGATAAAGAAAAACGTCACTATTGTCATACAAGAAAAGTAGGTCTTTTTATTGAAGAGGAATTTCAGCCCAAAACTCATCAAGAAAGTGTGCCCTAGCCTAAGGAACTCTTTGGCACCTTCAGTGCACCTTTTTAGTGGACAAAAATCCCAGAAAGTGAAACCCTATTGATCCAAGTGGATATTGGTGGCCACCCAACTCTTCCAACTGGCTCAAAACAGTTTTCTAACAATTTTGGCAATTTACTATTTTTAGCAGTTTTAACTTCCGGGGCCATTTTGACGGCCTAAATGAAGGTTTTTCGGGATAAAGATTCTCAATTATAATTGAAGGCATGATTGAGCCCCAAAAATGAATATCCTCGACGATACCTTTCCAACGGGCTATCATATGCCTAAAACAGAGATCGTATGCAAAAGTTAGGACCCCAGAAAGTTGATGTACTAACTTACCCAAACAGGGCCCACGTGAATTTTGGCGCCTCATCTCCTAGGGTTAGGTTTTTGGATGTCTAGGGTTTTTTGCATTCCTGTTTATTGTAAAAAGGTCTTCATATCCTCATTGTAATCATCTTCTTGCGAATGAGTGCAACCGTTACATCTCTTCTAAGAGATAAGCTGCCACCATTCCAACAAGCTTGTTTCTGTTGCATTTTACAGTTTCAGCTTATTTCCTTATTGAATAGAAAACCAATTTTATTGTATCTCTGTTATTTTGTGTTAAGCACCTGTTAATAATATGTAGTCATTTTGTTCTTCTCATAAAATCTGGATCAATGGTATTAGAGTGGTCTAGTCCTTATCATCTTAATGCATGTCCCCAATGAGGACAGAGAACAAAGAGTTGGGTCTCGAGCTTGTTTATCTTGAGGACAAAAGTTCTTGCACACCCAAGCGACCTCTCATGGCAGGAGAAAATAAAGATGATAGGACAAGAGATCCTTTCAAATTGTTGATTGAGGAATCCCTCACGCAACAAAGGAACAAGATGATGGATAGTTTCGTGCAAATCCTTCAATGGCTACGAATAGGCAATGCATCTTCTTCAAGCGGAGGCGCAAACCCCTTCAAGGTACAAATAAAATTCAATATTCCTATATTTGAAGGTCAGATGGACGCAAATGTCGTAGAAAAGTGGTTGAATCTATTAGAAGGGTATTTTTATGTCCATAACTTTTCGAATAGAGAAAATATTACTTTTTCTCTCCTCAAATTCATTCCCCATGTCAAAGATTGGTGGGAAACTTTTTGTGAGCAAAAGGAAACAGAGGAACCCTCACTATTTACAGTCACAACCACCTGGTATTCCTTCAGGGATGTTATTAAGGAACAATACTACCCTGTCAGAAGTTACGACGACTTGCATACCAAATGGACCACACTGCGGCAATGATCCAGGTGGATATCGGTGGCCACCCACCTTCTCCAACTGGCCCAAAACATGTTTCTGGTAATTTACTATTTTTAGCAATTTTTAACTTCCAGGGCCATTTTGAGGCCCTAAACGATGTTTTTTGAGAAAATGGGGAGAAACATGGATCGTACATCATGTTGCTCACCCAAAAGTTGTAGTTCTCAGATAGATCTTTCCAACGAACTATTGAGCACCCCAAACGAAGATCGTATGAAAAAGTTACGCCCCTGGGAAGTTGACGTATCAACTACCCTCATCGGGGCCCACAAACCTTTTGGCTTTTCATCTTTCGGGGTTAGGGTTTTGGATTTTACTTATGTTAAAAAGGCCCTTAGAGCCTCATTGTAATAATCATATTCTTGCGAATGCGAGTAGCCGTCACATCTCTTCTCAGAGATAAGCTGCCACCATTCTAGCGAGTCTTTCACTCTGTACTTTTACAGTCTTTGTACATTTATTTCATTAATAGAAATCGTGTATTACTGTATATCTGTGACTCTTGTTATATTTCCTCTATATCTCTGTTATATTGTTGTCTCTCTTGCAACATCTTTGAATATTTCTGTGTTATATCTCTGCTCTCATTTCATGCCGAAAATAATCCGGATCAAGCAAGAAAGAGACCAAGCAGTGCCAGAATTCACGAATATATTTCATACCTTGCACACCAAGATGGGTATCAAAAATTCAGAGCGACATCTGGTGGTCAAGTATGGAGGCGCTCTACATAGATACATCAAGACCAAAATGGAATTTTTGGATATCTCATCCTTGGGCATGGCCTACCGATATGTCGTCAAAATCAAGCAGAAGCTCAAACAAAAGACGCAGAAATTTGGGCCTGGGAACCCCTCACAACAAAAGCCAAGAAAGGGAAACAAAGGACGGAGAAAAGATGGATAGTATCAAGAAAACCAGTCCAAGATGCAAGCAAAGAAGGACACCAAAAAGACAAAGAAATATACTGGGAAGTGGTGTGACTTCCATAAGAGCCCTTAGCATAACATTGCTAACTGCCGCTCAAAGCAGTCACTGGTGATCGAAGTGAAAGCCTTTGAACCAGATGCAAGTTTAGACTCTGAGCCAGAACGAGAAAGGGGAAGATAGATCATTGATGTGGAACCCATTGCTACCGTTGCTACCACCAAGCTCCAGCCTGGTGAACCAGATGAGCTAGAAGAAGGAGAACACCTATTCCATTCATAGATGTGGGTAAAAGGCACCCCGCTACACTTCATCATGGATAGCGGTAGCTAGAAGAACTTCATCTCAGCACAGGTCGTCAAGCGGCTGGCCCTACCAACAACACCGCACCCACAACCCTACACCATTTGATGGCTTTTCCAAGGAAGCGATCTTCACGTTATCCAACAGTGTCGACAATCGTATGACATGAAGCCTTTCAAAGAAGAGGTATTGTGTGATGTTTCTCCTCTAGAAGTTTGTGATGTTCTTTTGGGCCAACCTTATTTATGGAAACGTCGTGTTGTATATGAGTCTAGGCCTCATAGTGTTACTATTACTTTGAATAGGAAATTGTACAGGATACCCGAGGTAGTCCCACCTAGTGCTATTTCCTTGATCTCTGTTAAGAAATGCAGGAAGGTCATCTCTCAGACGACGAATTTTGTCTTCTTCATGATTCACTCTCAGAATAAGAAAAAGATCACAGCCACATCTAGGGTCTCTGTGGCCGACCTCTCCACACAACAGAAGAAAGTAGAGAAGGTCATGGAATAATACTCATAGATCTTCTCCTCACCTATCGGGGTACCTCTGTGCTTCCAGGTCAAGCACCCCATCGATCTGACCACCGACGCACCATTGCCCAATGGGCCAATCTATCACCACTCTTTATTAGAGAATGAGGAGATCAAGTGACAGATCCAAGAAATTCTCCACAAGGGGCACATTCGTCCCAGCTCATCACCTTGCGAGAGCCTAATCATGTTGGAACAAAAGAAATATGGAACCTGGCGACTCTGCATTGATTATCGGGCTCTGAATAAAATCACAGTCAGAAACCGGTACCCGATTCCCCAAAACGACCTCCTTGATCAACTCACGGGGGCCAAATACTTCAATAATATTGATCTAAAGTCTGGCTACCACCAAGTCCTGATAGAACAAACAGATGTATGGAAAATTTCCTTCAAGTCAAAGGAAGGCCTTTTTGAATGGTTGGTCATGCCCTTTGGTTTGACAAATGCTCCAGCCACTTTCATGAGGATGATGGATGATATCTTGCAACCATTCACCAATAC